>JAXGGA010005403.1:0-78614 GCA_038373865.1 Uloborus plumipes
ACCGCTAATGAATGAAAGGTCTTGGATTTTTGATAGTGAGATCAGGGTCACTTTTTTTCTTTCTGTATTACATTGACAATGTCCATCAAGAACTTTTACTCGTTTTTTAAATCCGTTTTTAAAGCTTCGATATCTTCCACTGAGCTCTTGCAACGTTAATAAGTTAACATTTCAAAAACAAATTGCACTTTATCAGTGATTCATTAAGCATACCTCTTCTACCCTCCGACTGTTTTATGGGTTTAAAGGTGGTTACTGAGACGGTAGACTGCTATTGAAGGAAAAGACAAGATATGAATTAAAATGAATAACTTTGTGGCTCGCAATCATCAATGCCAAAACTGAGTCATAAATCTAACTTCAAACTTTGATTCAAAAAGAGAAACCTGTTTATCATCAGAAAGAAATTGCATCCGTATAAATGTGTTGAAAATATGTAAACAACGTGGCTGGGTAGATGGGAAAGGCAGAATGACTCCCGTAATGCAGCTACCTCCTTGTAGTGCGTTCTGGGCTGTTAATGTAACGAAATATAATTGCATTTACAACTAAAAACTGCATTTTGCCTACTCATTGCAAAAAAATAGAATCTGGATTACAAAAGAAGAACTATTGCTATGCGCAAAAAATGGTAAAAAAAGTCAATTTTCGGTCAATTTCACGGAACTTTACGGTTTATGTACAAACTTAATACTGATTAGAATGTAAAAAATTTTGAAGATGCATGAAAAGAGTGTTAAAAGGAAGCATTTTAATGGTTATGGAACAAAAATGGTGATTATTTATATTTTCCAAAAAAAATTTGAAAATTGACATTTTTTCGTGTTTTTAGAGAAATTTAAGCCCTGGTAGTACCCTAAAGGAGTTGTTCAAATTTGATAATATTTTACATGTGTTTTGTACTTACGGATGCACAGCTTTTGCCGGGTATTACAGAATAAAATTCCAAAATTTTTGTTTTTCGCTCCACCCTACTGTACACCACCTCTGTAGTCTTTCTCTGCTCACGTAGATTTTCAAAAGTCCCGGACAAAAGTACGTGCGAATTACCGTTTTTTAACTTTCATTTTGCGTCACTTTTTCAGAAGCACCTCTCAGTTTTGCGTCGGTAATTTTTTATGCTTCTTGTTTCAAAACATTTCCTGTTCTCAAAATGTCTCGATTATGAAAGTACTTTTAAACAAAGTACTGATATTTCTTTACAGCATGAATATTTGAATAAGGTTAAAAATGCTATTTATATAGCATGAAACACTGAAACAATTTTTATTTTTAAATAGTGCTGTAAAGTATATAAATAATATTAAAATTAAAACTTCATTTTTGTTAACATACCTTTTGACTAGCATATTAATTAATTTAAAAAATGCTATTACGCTTACTATACTCTTTTTATATTTATTTATTTTTATACTTGATTTGTGATTTAGTATTAATTTGAATTTCATTAATACCCCTCACTTATGCCTCTCTCTCTCTCTTTCTTTCTTAGCCAGTCGCTTGCTTCGACATATATTGAAACATTACTGAACTTAGAAGTTAGTATCGTATCTTATTGTTTTTTTATACTTATTTTACTGTATTTATTCATTAATTCCTTTTTACCTGTTTACATATTCTTCCTCTGATTTTTCACGGAATGTATTGTATGGGGAAAATACATCTTCATACCTTTTAAGCTTAATATCTTTAATTTATAAAAACTTCTTGAAATCTAAATGAATTAGGAAAAAATTAGTGCTCTTATTATAGTACTTCGTACAGATAAATGTACGATGCTAGCAAATACCTTTAATGCCGTATAGAAACACGTTCTACATTGCTTCAGAAATCATAAATGTATTTTATTTGCTCTTTTTCCTAAGCATTTTTAGTGAAAATATTCCACAAAAATTAAAAGTAGATAAATGTTAAATTTTGAATTTATTCACAAATATTTGCACCACAACTATGAATATTAATACGTTTGTAGAAAAAGCCTTGTTTCCTTTGTTGATTTATTTATTTATTTAATTTTTATTTATGACAATCTATTATTATACTTTAAGAAAGTATTCTTTTCTTTAATTTTATTTGACACTTAGATTAAAGAATTTAGTTTTTCATTTGTGTTTCTAATATTTCTTATTGTAGTTTAGTATTATTAATATTATGATTTTAATCTTTAAATATTGTGGTATAACATGTATGATTGAATTTATAGTAATTTGTCATTTGCACTCAAAATTTTGAAAATTCAAAATAAAGCTTTCTTTGCACCACGTGAGAACTGATGAAGCGCATTAGCTCCAAGAACGTGCTTTATGATGCAGATCCATGCAGCCAGATCTAAACCAGGAATACTTCACTTTTCCAAAGATAATACCCTCAGTTTTATCGCTCTTAAAACAATGACGTCACTAAAAACCCTTCACTTTAGGGAATTTCTCATTCAAAACTTTTAAAACCAAAGCGAGGGTAAGGGGGGAGATCCTCCATTTCTAAGAGACGAAAGGGTTTCACAGGGAAAAACAGATGACGTAGCCGAAATTCTCCCCCTCCTTCCCCCCATTCAGTGAAATTAACGTCTGTTCATCAATTTCCACTCTTGAATTGAGACAATGGAGGTCGAAGCAAAAGCTCTACTCTCTTTCCGTATACAGGAATGGAAAATTTTTCAAGTCAAAACAGCGCGCGTTGCAGTTGGTTTTAATAATACAAAAGAGCCTGAATCCCCCTCCCCCCGCCCCGCCCCCTTTTCAGCGCGAAGATTTAATATATATAATATCTTGATGAATAAGCTGCAGCATTGGCGAGCGCTGTAGTCGTGTATTGTTTTGTAAAAGGTGAATAAGAACAGGACGGCTGAGAAGTTATTGAATTAAAACTGTCAACTCGTGCAAATTTTCCCCTGGCTTTTCAAACGCCAGCGAAAGTTGCTGCTTTTGTTTTAAAGTGAATTTTTGTCATTGTAAGAGAGGGAAAGCAAGAGCATTTGTCTACTGATACAATGAATGGATAAATGAACGGCAGGTGTGCGCGCCTTTCGGTTGCTGTTCATTTTGCTAGTGACTTAAGTCCACTTTTTCTGCTTTCTTCGTTGCAAAAATTTTATATATAATATTTTGATGTAAAAAATGATTAATGACGTGGTGCATTTAGAATCTGTTCTATCCATTTGCTCGGTATTGACATTTTTAATTGCCGTTATATAACTTTATCTGCTTTAAGTGCTACATATTATTCTTAATTAGTCAATAGTTAATTTATTAATTAAAACAGTATTTAATTTAGTGCAGTAATTTTAAATAAAATGTCAAAATCTATAAAACAATGAGACAAAAAGAAAAAAAATAAAACACTGTTGGTTTTTATTTGATTTCTACGAAATTTTTTTGTGCGAGTGTGACATTTTTACGCGTATACTTGCCTTATATTCACGGAATTTTAAATTTTGGGGATACGTTCGAATATAAAGAACAATTATTTATCATAATATAAAGTATAAACTATCTGAAAAAAAATGCATTGTCTTGTATTTAAAAAATAATAATTTGACGTTGTGAGAATGTGACTGATCAGTTACGTCCGCAGCACGTACAAATTATTTCCTTCTAAGTACAGGAAAACTTTTTAGAAATTGTATACTTCATATTATGATAAATAATTGTTCCTTATATTGAAATGTATCACCAAAGCTTAAAAGTCCGTGAATGAAGGGCAAATATATGCGTAAAAATGTCACACCCGTGCGAATAAATGTTTGTACAAATCAAATAAAAACCAAACGATGTTTTGTGTGTGTGTGTGTGTTATAAAATTTAATACATTATTGTTTAATACACCAACTAAGTAATTAGTTCATCAGTTCAAACATTCATGAATAATCAAGAATAATAAGTGGTATTTATATTTTAACTTAATAGTATTATTTCATTTGAAAATAATATGATTATTGTTTTAATTACAAGATATCGATAACTGAGACTAAACTAGCTAACTCGGTTACAGGTAACACTTCTCAGTTGGCAATAAAATCATGTTAGAGTTTATTTATAGCAAGTGTAGTTAATGGAATTTAATGCAACCAGTGTTAGAAATAAAAATTTGGATCATGATGGCTTCTAGTATAAGTTTTTAGGCGTCAAAACGAACAACTTATAGGTGCCATTTTTAAGGAGTGAAATATTCGAATAAAAATATAATAAAATCATTAAATGAATTGCTATTACGAACTGCTCTATGCTAAGCAGCACACTGCCAATAGCATATTTGCATAAACTATGCAAGAAAAAAGATTTTTTACGAACAAAATTGATTGCATCTGTAAATTAGTTTTACAAATTCATCCTTCGCATTTTCACTAGCTCAACTCAATCCCAATGAGTCATGAAAATAAAGCTTCCATAAGTTCTAAAACTTTAGGCGTCAAATTTGTGGATACCTAAGGTATCTACGAGTCAAATCAAAATTTTGGTCGCAAAATGCGACTAACGACCGCTTATTTCTAGCACGAATTTTTGTAAGTTGTTACTCATTATTTCAACTAATGCAGCTTGACATAATAACCACGATTTTTTTTTTTTAACAATATCTGGAGCTAGCTGGTCTTAGTCATAGATATACTAAGTGAAAACAAATAATGTGCTTTCAAATGAATTAAAGATTTTTTTACGCATATTTAAAACTGCTTTTCAAATGAAAAAAAATATAATTGCACAATTTCTCTCAATGTACAATTTGCGAAATATCAATCAGTCGCATCAAGGAAATATGTTTTTAAACTGCACCTGCGGTGAAAAGATAAAATACTTCCATCGAAAAGTAACACTTCGTACAATTTCAGTTTATACATTGTATCCTTGACAGAGCTTTTGGGTTTTTTTTTTATGTGGATAGCAAAGTTTACTTTACCAAACTAATTCATCAACAGCTTTGATTCCCACTTAAAATTCTAGACTCGACCCTGAAACATAACTCATGCGTATTTGGTTTGAGTATTAGTTAATTAGATTGATTGATTATAATGTTTCAGACATTCAAGGAGTTCCAGTGTCTCGAAAAAATCAAAGCAACACCACGAAAATCGATAGTATAGATTTTAATTACATGTATCAAACATTATGTAATTTGTGATAAGGGTAATGAAGTTTCTTTCTTATTTAACGTAATTGCTGATAACATTAGGTGATTTTCAAAGATGGCTGTACCATCTCCCGATAAACGATTAAGTAAGTATTCAAATGAATAATGAAAAACCAAATCTAGTTTGGGGGGAGTGCGAACAGTGTACAGCCAGAAGCAAATTACTAACGTAACCCCTCGTTACATCGCGTCTCGGTATATCGTTCCTTCGGATATATCGTTCTTTTCCTTTGTCTTCCGAAAAAAATTATAAATAAAAACGTTTCTTTTGATTTGACTTTTTTCAGGTCTCAAAAAGCAAATAACGCACTTAGTATATTTTAAAACGAGGGAGATGATGTTTTGAAATTTAAAAGGTGTCCCCTCCTCTCCCCTCATCCCTGCAATTCAATTATAAGATTGACTTCAAAATGAAAGGAAATTGCAATAAACACCTCCAATTGACTATAAACATTGAAATACTCTTTGTTTTTTCTACCGATTTTACAAAAATTTGGTCTAAATGATGCCAGACTTTTTAAAGTTAATGAGAGGAATTCTTACTCAAAATATTATCTTTTGCCAAATAATAAGTAAATACTTATATATATTTTTTTACTGTTGAAAATATGACCTCTCTACTAATTGCTGACGAAATTTACTTTTCAAAAGATATGTGATAAAATCTCCTTTGATTCTTTAAAAATGGGTTGATGGAAGTTGAAATCTTGTGGCGTAATAAAAACGCTGAAACCGTTTTGACGTTTTCGGCGAATAAAAATACGAAACGAAATGATTATATTACTCAACCAGCGAACTACAGGACCCTCCCTATTATCCGCAGAATTGGGTGGCACGGGTATCGCGGATAATCTGAAAAAAAAAACATAAAATAAGGGGTAAAGAAGATAAAAAAATGCATTTTGCATAAAAATAGTTGCACTGTACTTGAAACGTGTTATATACAAACAGTGACGATAGGTACAACATAAAAAATTATTTGTATTTGAGCTTCTCAAGCATATAACATCTAAAAAGAAGTGGTACAATAACGCCCAGGTAAAATAATTTATTAGATGAAGTACACCGCACTCTTGGATAAGAAATGTCGAGAAAAAGCAAAATTCACTCGTGCTTTTTCAAAAAAATCAGTTAATTGTGTGTTTCCTTTCCGAGACCCTCGCGAATAATCCGCTAACAGATAATCTAGAGTGTACTGTAAAAGCAAAGGGATCATAAGCGTACATGTGACTATCACTATTTACTTTTCATCCTCCGATTGAAAATGGGTAGCGAACTCTAATCTCTCATTCCTTTAAAATGCAGAATGAGACATAAAAAAAACTTATGGCAACTTTTCATCATGTACATATGCGTGACTATTGTTAACATTTCACTGTCTTTCTTACTTTTTTGAAAATGACTTGAAGATGGCACTGCAATGCTGCAGAGCCATGATTATCTGAATTTCAAGTGAGCAAACTACCCAATTGTTCAAACTTAATTTCTTTTTTCTCTCTCTCCCTATCTGCATATCTATATATCTATCTACAAAAGACTGAGCATGCTAAATCGAAAACATTCTCTCAATGTATGAAATAATAAAAGCTTGGGTGAATTAAGGTTGAAAATCAAGGTAAAGATAACAGAATTTCTTTCTTCCGTGTTTTAAGCCTGAGTAAAAAGTGGAGGAAATATGTACATGAACAAATGTTTCAAAAATCTATATAGTTTCAACGAAGTTTAATTTGAAACATACATTGATTTCCACAAAAATATATCTTTTCGTCTTTGAGTACAGCCAGAAGTATTCCTGGAGTTGCTTATCGGATTATTCGAACCTTTTCTTGGCTAAACTCGAGCTAGTCTCAACAGGTTTGGATGATCTGCTTTTTACTGTACGAACGATTTTTCTAATATTGAGTTCCATCATAGATATCTATATTAGTTCAACCATGGTAAAATATATCACTTTCATCATACATGAAAGACTCAATAATTAGTAGAAAAGCTGTTTGTTTCATTATTTTATAGTACCGTGGGTAGCCAGCCTAGTGGATAGGTTATTTATTATACTCGGATGCTAGGGTTCTCGGATTTGGAGACAAAGATCACCAATTTCCCACGAGTACATGCTTGTTAAATCTGCTGGTCCGAAAGTCCGGTAGTGCTTCGCTAGCAGTTACCATGAGTGCGCAGCTCCTTCTGCAAGTGATTTATTACTGTATTGCTAATTTTTCAAAAATAATTGTGAATTACGACTCTGATATTATACTCACCTATAAGCAGCACTGTACGCCTTCTGCAGCGATTGAAATTTCTTCCTTAATTATTTGGTTATGATAACTGAAATCAATCAAGGCAACGACTAGGTCAATTGAATGTATCTTATTCCTAGGAGTCAAAACATAACCAAACAAAAATCTCTGGTATGTTTTTGTTTTTTTTTTTTTTTGGTAAAGAGGAATTTAAATCTTGTAGAACATCTCTTCAACTATGATTTATTTTAAAATTGGACTTATACCACTTTCTTTACAAAGGTTTTAACAATGAAGCTGTCTCAAGAAGAGAAATATAAACACAATTTTAAAAATACTATCTCAAACGAAATTTTGGAGAAAGGTATAACAATCAAACTTGATTACAAAGTAACGCTTTCCCTTTTATCAGTTATAATTCACCGAATTATTATTATTTGTTCAGAAAGGAATGGCAACTGTACCTTTATCTGATCGCAAGCAGACGATCGTGGGGAGAAAACCAGGCAGTGACAAAAAGAAATTGAATTGTATCGAAAGATTTGCCGGAACGATCTGGAATTTTTGACTACAATAGAGAGTATTATGTGATACAAAGAGACTGTCTTAACTTTTGCTCAGTTCTTCGAGTTTAATGTCTTTGTCTGAAAATGTCTTCCATGTCGATAGAGTTTGCTGCACAAATTTTGCAAATGGCCGGAAGTTCCTCCGCTTGCTTCTGAAAATATCTCATGAAAAATCGGATGTACAATGTTCGTTTAATGCAACAAACATTTCACTCAGAATTCATTGAAGTCACTTGTCTTCAACAACAAATAATCTTGCTATTCTTGAGGCGTTGCATTTTTGTATCAAAACTGGATTCATTCTAATTATTGTTTTCTAATACACAAACAAATAAAATCTGTTGACGACCAGTTTGTTGCCATATTGTGAATCACGCCAACTTACTGTATTACATTCGATGAGAATTGCTTATCTGGTCTGTATAATATCAGGTCTTAGTCATTGAAGGTATTTTTTATTTTACGTTTAAGTTTATCAATCGTGCTAAGTACTGTGACATTTTACCGCAATACAAAAATCGGAAATAGTAATACGAAAGCATTCACAGAAATAAACCGACGTACTGGAGATGCTAAGCGATAAATTTATTTCTGTCACCATGTTGACAATTATTTTCGATTATTTGATGTAACTCTAATTTTAACAATGGTGTTCCATCTATTGAATATAAGAATTCACTGTCAGTATCATCACCAGTAAGAAATAATACGACGCTTCTTATTGAGTTGTTAGTCATATATATGCATTGTGCTTTCAAAAAGTCATTGCACAATAATCCGAAAATTCTGCTACATGAAATCATTATCTCTGGTTGTTGTAATTTAAGCAAATAACGAAGCTTCTTTTATTTTTACGTTTACTTCTTTTATAGGAATTCGAGCGCTCAAGTAAGACATACATTTCAGACTTCAGAGCATGAAAATGTTCAAAGGAGAAATTTGAAATAAAGTTCTATCGGAAGCATCATCTTCATTCTTGTTGGATAGTTCAGTAAAACCAAATTTTATGATTTTTACTCTTCATAAGACCTCTGATAGATAAAATTATCCCGTTCGGTCGTTGATAAAATTTTTGACTGATATATTCTGAAGCATGTTGACCGACAGTTTGTGAACATATGAAATGCCTTTTTGTTAAAGTTATTTGGATTTTGAATTTATTTAGCTTCTTTGAATTTGAAGAAATTCAGCCTACTGATAACCATTGCAGGAAAAGTACCTCTGGTACTGCAGGAATTTTGAAATAATCAGAAACGTTACACACACTGGTGTATGCAGTGGGACACCGGGTGAAGTTCTTTGAAAAATCTTAATATTCGGTGCTTAGGTCTAACGATCAATGTCAAGCGCAAGAAAGTTGTGTCAGTGGAAGCAAATTTTTCAGTTATCATAACTTCTTTCGTAATATTTTCTTATAAAAGCTATTTCTAAATAAATGATTTACATATTGATTTGCTTTTAGCTATTTACTTAGGAGAAAGTAGAAAAATACAACGAGTGTTGTCCGGACTAGATTTATCCTTACATCTCAAACATATTACTTAAATTTGAATTTAATTATTAACGTTTTAAGAGATAAAAATTGCATTTAGCTCATACAGTTTAATTAAAATTGCGCATTCGTTCTATTAACCTGTAGTTATAGCGCTTTTGAATATATTCTTTTATGGAAAGACTGAGCAACGCATATCGCTTACTCTCAATTTCCAGCTCGTTTAACAAAAGTCAACATTTTCATTCTCACTTCATTTCCACTGTAAAAGCAATACCACCTATAAAATTAAATGCACGTCATCTATTTACACCATTCCAGCATTCTAAACTCCCTATTCAGGGATGAAATAGGGAATTTTCCATTTTCTAAAGCATGTATAAGTAATAACCTGCGTGACAAACCTATCGCAGACGATAAAACTAGAATGAAAAAAAGATATTCTAAACAACGCCTCTCCACCCTTTTTCACTGCACATAATCATCATTGGAAGCGGCCCTTTTAAATTTCCGGTTTTTATGTGTTTTCATTCAACTTTTAATTAATGAAAATGGTTTTCGACCTCCGCACCCCTTCGCTTCAGTCCATCACTCTTTTGAAAGCCGGGGGAAATAATTTTAATTTACTGCCAGGCTTTTGTCCCCCTCACCTGTCAAAAAAGGAGCACAACTTTTGCACCTGCTACACTGTATAACCTGCCAGCCTTCGTTTTGAATTGTTATTAAGTATCCGCTGACCAGGACGCCGTTGTTTTGCGTTTTGTCACAAATTAATATACGCCGACTTTCGCTTACTGCGAATCGTTCTTTTGTGCCGGATAAATAATTCCGGAAACTCCACTCTATCGCAGTCACGTTTTGGTGACTTTCGCTGTTTCTCTTTTCTATAAATACGACGCGGTTAATACTCTGTATGGATAGCTGTGGGATTTTTTTCTTTTCTTTTTTCTATAGTGAAGTTTAAATGAAGCCGAAAATTAATACGGTTCTGAAAGTTAAGTTCTGCATTTAAAGTATTTTTAAGCGAAAAAGTAATATATAACTAAAAAGCAATAGCTTTGTGCGTAAATTGCGTAACATGAGAAACAACGTTTGAAAGCACAAATAAGATTGAAAGTTTTAAAAGAGGCAAACATGTTTCGGAGGCAGCCTTGTTGGGACAATAGGCATAATTTTGTTTTTTCGGAAGCCAAAATCATTTGCAGACCTACTGCTGTAAGTGAATTAGATTTTCTAGAAGCCTTTTATGTTCACAAAAATTTAAATAATCTCTGGAATGAATCTTTTGCTGTTCCGCATATCTCTCAAATCTTAATCGATTGGCTCAAATTTACATATTCTGATACGCCAAAAATTACCACAGCACATGCTTAGATCTGATTGTTCCGTCTTTCCTTTTTCGTGTTTAAACTCTCCCACGACCTTGTTTCGTGCCATTTGCTTGCTGGGCACTGAAGAAGGAGGCTGTTGCCTCCGAAACATGTTTGCCCCTTTTAAAACTTTTCATCTTATTTGTGCTTTTGAACGTTGTTTATCATTTTACCGCAAAAGTTCTGCATTGTGTACCGTTTAGATTTCTTGAAAAAGTAGGGATCTACGCAGCTGCAGAAAAACTCTACATTTGTTATGTCTGGAACGCAGCGGTACCCTGAATGAGCTTAAGAAAGCATAGATTTATGTTTATTTATTTATTTATATATTTATTATTTTTGAAAGTATTAACATGTCTTTTAAATTATGAGGTTCCCCCAAAGATCCCTAGGCACATTTAGTTCGCAGTCGGTTAAGCGTGAAAAGTAAGATAATGGGGGGCAAAGTGAAATACTAAAGACAACTTTTTCAGATAAACAAATTGGAAATTTGTTTTAAAAATTGCAGTACGTAAAGAAAGAGCAATGTATTTTATATTAGAACTTCATTTAAATATTATTTTTCATTTTTAGCAATAACTTATTAGTAGCTTCGAAAAAAAAAGGGGGGGGGGATTTTTTACTTTTGTGCATGCGGTAAAGTGAAAAGTAAAATATTTTTCTCATGAAATATTTCTTATTTGATTATTAAAAATATTTTTTTTCAAATGAATAAATAAATACACGAATGAATAAATAACTCTATAAGGATATAATGAATAAATAATTTAATTAATAATACATGAGAAAAGTAAATCAGTGAATAAAATAGTGAATGAATAAGAAATAAGGTAACTGATTTAAAAAATAAAGAAACTAATAGATAACGGAATGAATATGATTTAACTAATGAATACATACGAGAGTAATTTAATAAATGCATGAACAAGAAAACGACATGAACTATTTCACTTTGCCTCCCGTGAAATTCACAAATTGTATTAAACATTTAAGATCAAACTATGCCTAATATTAACTAAATAAATACTACCTTCGACATTAGTAGATCTCAATTAATGTTTTAAATTTATCATTTTATTATAGCAAAATAATTTTTAATAAACCGCAAAATATTGCTGTATGTGTAATAAATTTTGAAAATGACTTGTAATATTATTTTCCTTGATCTTTAGAACTTTATTTGACTAGAGCCAACTGTACGTTTAAGACCATAGTAATAAAATATTGCTGTATAGATGGCGCTGCAAAGAGTGGAAATATTTTTACCATTTCACTTCATCCTGTTATTTCACTTTACCTCCTGTACATAATGCTCTGCAATGGTCTTAAGAAAGTCTAGGTTAATTTTTTGAAAGTATCAGCATAACTTCAAAATCATCAGAATCTCCCAAAGATCCATGGCACATTCAAAGTTAATAGTCTGGGAGCAACTGGTTTTCCGTGCGCTTTTTGTGATACAATTATGACAGTTGGTTTTTCTGAAAGGTATTGGCACCAGGAATACGAATTCGGATGTTGCCCCCCCCCCCAAAAATAGTGCAGGGGGGAGTAAGGGGGGGGGGGCAAAGTTTCTTCACTAAAATAATTATATCTTCATTATTTCATGGCTTACAACCAGTTTTTAAAGCTTAAAATGCTTAAATCCACTCAACAATAACATTATAAAGCCTAAAAAGCTGAATTCAAATTGCTGACACGTGTTTCGGAGCTATTAAGAGCTGTTTTTTCAGTGTAGAAGATGAGAGCTTATGAATGAAAATTCATCCGGCTGAAGGTGTTTTTTTCATTGAATAGAGGTTATCAAGCCCAGCATTAGGACAACCAGGGGGGGGGTGCCGCCTCTCCCCCCCCCCCCCCGCCCCTTTTAGAACAAAATGCCAATGCACATTTGTGTACGCCTTTATCCTTCAACACATAGTATACATTGAATTTGCACTTTTGCCCGGGACTGTAATCGCCCCCCTCGGAGGGGAAGGGGGGGTTGAAAAATTAATGTTTTTATTTATTTTATTTTTTTTTATTTATTTATTTATTTTTTTGATCAGGGAAAGGGGTTCAATTGCCCCCAATTGCATTTTTTTTCGTCATCTTTCGCCCACCACAATTTTTTGTAGTTTAAAGTACTGCTAAAGGAAGTTTTTGCAGCCACAAATGTGCTTTAAACAATATAAGCCAGTGATACTCATTGTGAGTGGTCTGAAACTTGCCTGAATTTTTAAGTTAAAAAAGTGAGAGAAAGATTTTTAAATATTTGTATTCACTCAAATAATAATATCTGTGGCTTGGTTCTAAAATAGCCAATGTCAATTTTTTTCCCTTCTGTGTTATTTACATCAAAAGTTTCCAATTTAGTAAAACTCTAATTCTTTGAAGGCCAATGTCTAATATCAAACTAAATCTAGTTGTATTTCTATTATAATGTCAGCCAATGTCATATACACAATGTCATAACAGGTTAAAAAATTTCATATGATAAAATGTTTCTTTACACTAACAATAAACAAATACCAAAAAATAATAATGGCTATCTTAATGTAAGAAAGTTATAGCATTCTAAAAAACCTTTTTCTCGAAACTAACATTTTTGACTTAGGCCCTTTTAGAACCAAGCCACAGATATAATGACAACATTAATGAACTCAAATTTCCCATGGACTGCTTAACATTGTGTTTGTTTCTGTTGCTGAGTGTAAAAAGTAATTTTAAACAAACTAAACATTTATTGCAACTAAAATGTTTTATTTCATTATATATTTTCAGCTGCATTTATGTACAAACAAAATAGTTAAATAAAAACATGAAAGTAGACCTATAAATAAAAACACACATGCAGTCATTTGACAGTAGTATTTGAAAGAAAATGAAATATATATATTTAAATCAACCCGTGAATTAATTTTTCATATTCTTGATCGTTTCAAAAAGACATTGCTAGGAAGAATTTTAAAACAATAAGTCAAATAATAATAATATATAATACAAATTAAAAATCAGTTTCATTATCAGATTCATCTGAGCTGCTCTCCTCATACCTATTAAAACAGTGATTTTCATCATCTAAGTACATCCAAACATTCACACATGTCTGCATTTGACAAGCAGTGTAGAACATTCACTTTTTTTGCATGAGCATTTTACCAGTTCTAGAATCGCCTGTGGAGCAGGTTCTATTTTGGTCAACTAGGAAACAAATCTGCTGTCTTGCATTTCCCAACCATAACCATCAGCATCTGGCTGTGGAATATTCGGACATGCAATGACATCATTTTGCCATATCATGGCCTGATAATGTGCTCTCATGATGGCATAGTGAAGAGCTGATTGTGTTGGTGGCATCTTCTCTGATTCGGCAATTTTTGTTTTGAAATAACATGAACCGAACAGAGCCAACATCTGATGTAGAACAGTTTGGCAGGTAAATTTTGCAAACAAACTGTTCTAATGCACCAAAAATATCTTCAGATGGTGTAGAATTAATTCCTAAATTTGCAAAAGCTTGCAAAATATTTTTATCAGACTGCTGCAAGGCTTTACCTTTTCCAGCAAACGTTCCTGTAGTGTCCCATCCAGTAAATGTATGAAAGCTAGGCAAGGCTTTTACCCTTTCTTCTCCTAAAGCATTTATATATTGGTTTGAGAGCAATCTGTCTTTTTCTTTTACCATCTATGGATTCCATCTATTACATTTTCTTTCAAATGCTACTGTCAAAGGAGTAGCGTGTGTGCTGTTATTTGTAATTATAGTTCTACTTTCATGTTTTTATTTAACTATTTTGTTTGCACATAAAAGCTGAAAATGTATAGTGATGTATAATGAAATAAAAAAATTAGTTTCAATAAATGTTTAGTTTGTTTAAAATTACTTTGTACACTCAGCAACAGAAACAAACACAATGTTAAGCAGTCCATGGGAAATTTGGGTTCATTAATGTTGTCATTATATTATTATTTGAGTGAATACAAATAATTAAAAATCTTTCTCTTATTTTTTTAACTTAAAAATTCAGGCATGTTTCAGACCACTCACAATGAGTATCACCGGCTTATATTGTTTAAAGCACATTTGTGGCTGCAAAAACTTCCTTTAGCAGTGCTTTAAGCTACAAAAAATCGTGGTGGGCGAAAAGTGACGAAAAAAATTGCTCTTTAAGAGGAACAAGTTATCAGATTAGTGGGGGTAATTGAACACCTTTCCCTGATCAAATAATAATAATAATAATAATAATAATAATAATTGAAAAAAATAAAGATAAACATTAATTTTGCAATCCCCCTCCCCGGGGGGGGGCGATTACAGTCCCGGGCAAAAGTGCCAATTAAATGTGTACTATGTGTTGAAGGATAAAGGCGTACACAAATGTGCAATTGCATTTTGTTCTAAAAGGGGCGGGGGGGGGGGGGAGAGGCGGCACGCCCCCCCCCTGGTTGTCCTAATGATGGGCTTGATAACCTCTATTCAATGAAAAAGAACACCTTCAGCCGGATGAATTTTCATTCATAAGCTCTCATTTTATACACTGAAAAAGGTGCTCTTAATAGCTCCGAAACACGTGTCAGCAATTTGAATTCAGCTTTTTATACGTTATAATGTTATTCTTGAGTGAATTTAAGCATTTTACGCTTTGAAATCTGGTTGTAAGCCATGAAATTATGAAGATATAGTTATTTTAGTGAAGAAACTTCCCTCCCCCCCTTACGCCCCCCTGCACTATTTTTGGGGGTGGCAACATCCGAATTCATATTCCTGGTGCCAATACCTTTCAGAAAAACCAACTGTCATAATTGTATCACAAAAAGCGCACGGAAATTAAAATTTGACCAGTTGCTCCTCCACTATAAGGGGAAAAAGTGCATAATGTTTTGTAACGAGCCTAAGAGAACCAAGATTTAAATATTTTGAAAGTATGAAAATAACTTCAATTTTATAAGAGCTTCCAAAAATCCAATGAGGTGCTTAGTGCTCGGCCAGTGTTTAGGTTGAAAATTACATGATGCTCTGGGGGGGGGGAGCCTAAAGAATCCTATATTTAATTTTTAGCAGTGTCCATTTGAAAGTTACATGTGTAAAAGTTAGGGCTGTGGAGTTGACTGACTTCTGACTGAGTTTGGTGTTAAGGAGTCGGACTCGGAGGTTTTAAAGTCAGCTCTTCTCTGAACTTACCAAAATATGGGTGATAGGTAAGCCAACAATAAGGGGAAGAATAATAAGAAGCATTTTGAGCAGTATCAAACAACGTAGAGCAATGCTGATTTCAAATACATAGTTTAGTTGAATGTGTCAAAAGGATAACAAAAATGCAAGTTTTAAATTGAAAACTTCGGAAAGTTCCCACTTACAACCCATCACCCCTTTTTTAAGTCTAATGATTCGCGAGTGCTAGGCGCGGCTTTCACGGACGGACAGTATTTGTATGTAATTTTCTAAATAAGCAGTTTTAATTTTTTTTTAAATATTTTTCATAAATGGGAAAAATGTGCAAAACTTTCCTTCTTACGCTTTTTCATTCAAACTAAAATAGCTGTATTTACGATTTTTCAAATAGGTATTTTCAAGCAGTCTCACTTATTTCAGCAATTAACCGAAAACACCTGTCCTTTCATTGAATATTAAGTAAAAAAAAAAAGGCAAAAAGGAAAATATCTTAAAAAAGAACATGAATATTGAATGCTTTGATTAAGGTGAATGCGAATACTGTAAATTGAATGGGACCGTATGCTGCTTTTAAATAACACGAAAAATCAATAAAAGTTGATGGAAACTCTCCAATCGCTATTAGTCAGTTCCTACTGTTTTTAATGAATTCGAGTGCGTAGTGGACGGAACAGTTGCCAATGATGGAACAGTTATAAGTGAAGTGTTTTCGAGATTTAAATACATGTCAGTGATGAAGAAGTGAACAAATGTGCGATGTTTCTTTATATAAAGTACGATTTTATTTAGTAATTTATCGTGAAATAAATTTTGAACAAAACGTTTTATTAAGTTCTTAACACATAAATGTTTACATAAATAATCAGATTTAATAATACAATATGTACGCTACAACTCTTTTGCATGGATAATGAATCGTGGAATTAAAGAGCATATTAAGGAAGGGACAAAATGTTAGATTATGAAGGTACATACGGAAATATATTTTTTATTATTTACTTTTTTATTTTTTTTTTTGGGGGGGGGGGCTGATTTTTCTTTTCTTTTCCCAATCATAACTATATAATGCATTTTAATTTTAATACGCATTTTTTTATATTTACATGACATTAGGTTAAGCTAGTGCTTTATACCGTTTTAACATATTTCAGCAACCAGTCTGAATTTAAAATCACTATTATTTTTACAATTTTTTTTTTCGAAAAATCATTTAATCCTATCTGTTTTTTGTTACTTTTATTTCATAAATTATTTTTTTAATTTATGTTCAGGAGAAAAAAAACGCATCGAAAATGCATAGAGAAAACAAGTCAGTTATTTTTCTCGCATTATTTTCCTTGTTTTGATAAATTTTCTTGTTGCTTAAAACTTCATTTATGCTTTTTTTAAATGTATGCCTTAAAAAACAGCGTTCGTCAATGTATTCTGCCAGCATGAGGTTATACCAGTGTTTTTCGAATTTCCTGAATAATTATTTTTGCATGAAAAAGTTTTGGTTCCTAAGAAGGCTTCCAGAAAATTCAGCTGAACTTCAATTTCTTAACTTTACCATTAAAAACAAATTAAAATTTTATAAGTAAAAGTAAAAGCATAAGAGTTTGCTATATTCTCCATCAAATTATCATCAAGTACAAAAGTCAAAATAAATTAAATACAAAGTCTTAAAATCTAAATTGGAAAATGAGATTTTGTTTTAATTTTATCGTTTAATTTCCAAATCTCATAAAATTCGCTTTAAATCTAAAAAAAGTTCACCTACATCTGAAATCAAAGCAAAATCATCTATCTTCCTATGTAAGGAGAACTCAAAATAAAAGTCTTTCGCAACTTCTCATCTTTTTAATATGTATAAATTAAACCCCAAATAACCTCTTAGGCTACCCAGTTGCATATATCGTACGCAGACAACTCGACTATCTTCTTTTTCCCGCAAAACCTGGTTGCTTTAAAATCCACTTTAAATCATAGAAAATACCTTACACTCCTCAATCTCAAGCAAATTTCTAAAGATTCTCCCCCCCCCCCCCCAGTTTAAGGACGAAATTAAAAAGAGTGTGTCGTAGTTAGAAGCCATCTTTTGCATCCCCTCAAGTCTTAAATGACAGGATTTTTTTCTTGAAATATTTTTATACAGAACCGAAGTCTCTTGGAAAGTCAGCGTCTTGAAAACCGAAGAATCTGTAAAACAAAATAATATTTCAAATCATATTACAAATTAACTAAGATGATTCTTCATTCAAGAGAAATAACCTTTAACAAACAACTTGAAACAACTTAACAAACAGCTTAAACTAAACAACTTAATGTAAAATAACAACTTTTAGTAACAGCTTTTAAAATAACTTAATGCAAAAAAAACAACTTAAATCAAACAACTTAAGACAGCTTTTTTAAAAACAATTTAATGCAAAAAGCAACTTTACAACTTAAAACAACTTGATGCAAAATAGTCTGCGTTCTGCTCTAAATCTGAGACGTTTCTTTTGTCTCCTTAATTCAAAACAAATCCTTAAGATGTTCTCCCCCCAGTATGAGGGTGAAAGGGAGTGAGTGACACTACTTTAAAAAGCCATCTGTTGCATGTCCTCAATCCTAAATCACTGGATGTCTTTGTAAGAATAGTTTTGTGCAACACCAAAAGGCACTTGAAAAGTCAGTATCCGGAGAGTGGAATAATATTGTAAAACAGAACATCTGATATCACGTCAAATATTAACATTAAATGATTCTTCATTCAAACAAATAACTTTTTGAAACAACTAAATATAAAATAGTTTATTGACTGCTTTAAATCTAAGTTTCCATTTACTCCTCAGTTTAAAACAAGTGGCTAAAAATTCTTCTTTTTTTTCTAATTTAAGGATGAAAGGGGAGCGAGTGAGTGATACAAACTTTAAAAGCTTTCTTTTGGGGACATGACACATGTTATATATACTGTGAAAGTTTTCTGCACAATACCAGAAGGCTCCTTGGAAGGTCCGTATTCGGAAAATCAAAAAATCTGTGAAACAGAACATCTCGTATCACGTTGCAAATTTGCATAAAATAATTTTTCATTTAGGCGAAATACCTTTTGAAACAACTTAATACGAAATAATTTAAATTTCTGCTTTAAGTTCGAGAAGGTTCCTGTCACTGCTTAGTTCAAAAAAAAAAAAAAAATGCTAAAGATGCTGCTTTTTTTCTCCTATTTAAGAATGAAAATTGAGTGGGGTCCCCATTTAGAATGAAAATGTGTGAATGCGAGCTATAACTTTTAAAAGTGTTCTGTTGGGGACATGTACACAAGTTCTGTATGACACAGGATAATTTTTATTTTATTTCATTTTATTTTATAACGATATTTTTCTGCAGCACCCGAAGTCTCCTGAAATTCTAATTCCAAAAAGTTCAATAATAGTGTAAAATTAAAAAAACTCATATGGTGTTATAAACTTACATAAACTGATTCTTCATTTAAGCGAGATAACCTTTTGGAACAACTTAATACAAAATAGTTTGCTGTTAAATCAAATGAAGTTCAAAAATTCGTCCTCATCTCTGGCGGAAGATTAAGACTTCACCCGCATCCAAAGTCAAACAAGACCCTCGTTTTTAAAAACTCTTAACCCTGATTGACAGAATTTTAATTATGATCTCGGGAAAAGCGCGTTAAGAGGTATGCCAAACGTTTCGACACTTCCAAATATGCTTCCCCCCATTCTCTGCAAGGAGAGGAGTGAAGAAGGGACGCAAAAAAAAGTCTATAATTGCTAGAATAAAAATTAAACGTGGCTCTAAACGGGTAAAAATTCAAAAGGATTAAACAAAGACAAGCCAGCAAATGAGAAAAGCGCATTTCCCGGCTCGGCATTAAAGGCCCTTTAAACGACTCATTTTCTCTTTCACTCTCGCCAATGTGGCTCGAAAGCGGCTAAATTAAAAGTTCAAACAATGGGGTAACAAATGGGTGTGGGGAGGAACATTGTCTTTAGCGCGTTTCACCTGCTCTTTAAAGCGCCGGGGTGCGATCAACGGCTCTAAGACTGATATGCCAGCTGGAAAAATAAAACGCCCTCAAAATGCAGTGAATAATTGCTTTTAATTTGCATTTGCAATCTGCTTTTAATAAAGTGATAAACAGCAATTTTTTTAATTCTAGGTTTTGTTGTTATTTCTTTTACTGGTGAAAAGGTAAATTTTCGTTTTGTAAAATTTGAAATGTTAATCAACTGCTTGATGCCAACTGATGTCCCCCTGATACCCAGCTGTAAAAACAAAACTCCCCAGAAATGCACTATATAATTGCTTTTAATTTGTGTTTGCAATCTTCGTATAATAAAGTGATAAACAGGAATTTATTTAGTTCTAGATTTGTTTGTTATTCCTTTTGCTGATGAAATGTTTAAAAAAGTAACTGTAAAATTTCAAATATTGACCACCGGCCCTAAGATTGATGCCAGCTGGAAAAATAAAACGCCTTCAAAATGCAGTGAATAATCCCTTTTAATTTGCATTTGCAATCCTTGTTTAATAAAGTGATAAACAGCGATTTTTTAATTCTAGGTTTGCTTATTATTACTTTTACTGGTAAAATGTTAAAATTTCTTTCTGTGAAATTTAAAATATTTACCAACTGCTATTAGACTGATGCCAGCTAGTAACATAAAACGCCCTAGAGAGGCAGTGAATAATTGCTTTTAATTTCCATTTGCAATTTGCTATAAAGTGATAAACAGCTACTTTTCAATTCTAAGTTCGTTTTTTTGTTTTGTTTTATGTTTGTTTTTTTGCTGGTGAAATTTTCATTTTGTGAAATTTGAAATATAATCTACAGCCTGATGCCCAGCTTTTAAAACAAAACGCCCGGAGAAATACACTAAATAATTGCTTTTAATTTGCGTTTGCAATCTAATAAACTGATGAGCGTGAGCTTTTTAATTCTGAATGTATTTGTTATTCTGTTTGCTGATGAATTTTTTTTTTAAATTCTGTAAAATTTAAAATAATGACCCACTACCCTAAGACTGATATCAACTGGATAAATAAAACACCTTCGAAATGCAGCGAATAATTGCTTTTAATTTGAATTTTCAGTCTGCGTTTGATCAAGTAATAAACAGCAACTTTTTAATTGTAGGTTTTGTTGTTATTACTTTTATTGGTAAAATGTTAAAATTTATTTCTGTGAGATTTAAAATATTTATCAACTGCCATAAGACTGATGCCAGCTTGAAAAATCAAACGCCCTAGAAATACACCCAATTTTTGCTTTCAATTTGCGTTTGCAATCATCGTCTAATTAATGAGAAGCATGATTTTTTAAATTCTGGATTTGCTTGTTATTCTGTTTGTTGGTGAGGCGTTGAAAAAACATTCTGTAAAATTCAAAATAATGGCCAACGAGCCTTTTCTTCCTAGTTTCAGCTTTTAAAGAAATCTAAAAATAAAGCGTGAAATATGAACCCTACACTGCATAGCGTTGCCAATTGGATACATGAACTTTTTTTCCTTATGACCACGCATAAGGCAACTCAAGCATAAAAAGCAAATATTAGGTATCTTTATAGCAAATATAACCATTCTATCCTCAAAATTAAATTTTTAAACATGTTTTCCAATGTTTTCTTATTACATTGAAAAATATATATAGTTCTTTCAAAAGAAAAACAAATCATGCAGTGTAGGAATAAGTATGCTAGCGAAGGTTTAAACTCATCCAAAGGGGCGAAATAAAATTATATGGAAGCTTCTAGCTTCAATAACGAAAAAAAAAGGGCATTCGATCCACGCCTATCTTGAAAACTTTGCCATGAAATCTGCTATTGTCTTTCTGTTTGGAATTGTGTATTTCAGTAAAGACTTGACCTGCAAATAACGTAACGCGGCTCCCAGCGCGTGGATGCTTTGGGATATCGTGGGCTCCCTAATTGCGTGACGGATGGAGAATCGCGTGACATCCCCGCCCCTGAGCCCAAGAGGCTGGACTGACTCCTCTCCCCGCTTTTATTCCCCGATAAAAATGCAATAAAATACAAATACCCAAACAAATAGAATTGAGAATTTAAAAGGAAGTCTTTCTCCATTTACAGTGTTGAAGAAACATTACGCTCTATTTTTTCTTAACTTTCAGTGGATGCATGAGTAGAATGTATGGGAAAGCTTATTTTTCATTTCGTTTTTGGGTCATTCCATAGTGACTAACGTAACATTCAGAGCTGATTTTGTAACTATTTTTATTTGTAACTTAAAGGATAAAAAATATTTTTCACTTATGCTGGTGGATTTACAATGCACATGGTATCTATGTATCATTTCTGCTAAGAATTTAAAACAAAATTAATGACAACAGTTATTTTTTCAACCAAAATAGCAGTGTGACTAACGTAACATTTTTGCAACCCTGAAAATTAATGCTCATGTTGAGAGGCAAAAATTTCTCAAAGTTAAGCAAGTGTTAAGAACTGAATGACATATTTGAAAAATGTGTAAAGTTGGCTTTTAAAAACATAAAACACAATTATTAAATCTTAATTTTTTTAGTCAAAAGTATCACTTTTACTCAAAATGGAGCGTGACTAACGTAACCATCAAATAATAAGCAGTAAACACATTACCCACTATTTGTTATGGCAAATCTCAGTGATAATTACTATATTTTTTCCATTTTTTTTTAAAACTTCTTAGGTTATATGATTTTTATTTATTTAGTTATTCATTTATTTTTTGATACTTTTTTCACTTCGGTACTTTTTTTTTCGGGTGAGGTTGACATTTCTATGCAATGACCCTTTTATTCATTGTTTTTTAGTAAAAAGGATCGATGAATGAAAAATGGTGTATAATTCATCAGAAAAGACGTAAGCATTTCAACAACTCTACGCAATTATAAAATCCACACTATTCAAATACAAAAAAAAAAAAACTGACGCCTGGTACATATTCAGTTTAAATTGAAGAATCATAGTGAACATTGCACACACGTGTTGCTAACTTACAACTTCTTATAACTCTTCTAAATACTTGCAAATTTCGTTGGACATTTCAGCCATAGTACCTTGTTCTGAACAAAATATGCTTTTATTTACAGTTGAAGCTTGATTTTACAGAACTCTAACTTGCGAACATCCACGATTTTATGATTAATTTTATATACTTAAATAAACTAATTTTCGATTTTCTTTTAAAAACTAAGAACAGAAGGAAAGGGTTTTATACATGCTCGATGTAAAACTTGAACAAACTTTCTGGGATGAAATTTATTATTATTATTATTTTGAGGCACAAAACAATGAGAGAGTTATTTATATAGTTGACGCTCGAATTAACGAACTCCCTGCGACCACGGAAAAAGTTCGTAAAAATCGTATAATCGAGCAGCCACAAAAAATACGTACCACGTATAATTTCCGTGGCAAGGCCTATCAATCCTAATAGATAATTTATCATTTTGTTTCGCGACGAATAAAAGATCCGTCTAAATACCGACATCCAACAATTTTGATCGTAAGATCAAGGTCTGCTGAGCTCTTTTAAACTAATATACTTCTTTTTAAAAAAACAAAAGCAAAGACAATTTAAATGAAAGAAATTATTTCTTCGCTGCGCTTTCCTCTTCTTGATACTGAAATTCTAAGGAAAGAGCTACTTTGACCTTACGTCGAGTTAGTAAAGTAGATTTTTGCAGTTTCCAGCTCGTAAAAAAAGAATAAAAAATTGCATTGTTTAGCTTGAAGAATTTTCGGGACTAACGATTTTTTTAACCGTTAGTGTTTGTAAATTAAATGTTCGTGAAATCGAGCCTCAACTGTCTGTTGAACTTGTTGAAGAAATGAAATCGCGACAGAGTTTAAATATCAACTACTTTAATGTGAGATGTGCTACTGAATATGAGTAAGCAAGAATTTTACTTGTTTGTAACTACAAAATATTTTCCCTGCAGTTGCTTTGAAGATTTTTTTTCACTTGTAGTATCACATGTTTTTATTTTTTCTAATTTTATGAAAGTTTTTTTTTTTTTTTCTTGGTCTTGAAGAGTTTGAAAATGGAGTGTTAACTATATCAAAAAAAGTTTACCGATTATTATATTACTAAGTGCAAAATTTCCAAACTCAATTTTTTTTTCTTAGTATCTACTAATTCTTATTCTTCTTATTTATTAATTTTCACGAATATAATACTTTCCTCTATGTATTAGATACAGAAGAAAGTAAAAAGGGGGAGGTCGATTTGAAAATTTTAGTTTGTTTGCTTGAAGTAATTGAAACATATTATGATTGATAAATTAGTACTAATACAGCAAATTTAAATCTTTTTCCCCTCTTCACTCAAGAAGGAGCTGCACAAGATGTCAAATTTTATTTTTGATTTAAAGGATTGTTGGGATGAATTTATTTTTTCATAATAATAATTATTATTATTATTATGTCTTTTTTTCTTTCTTTTTCCCCCAACGGAAAAGAAATAAGATAAATATCTTTGTGGACTTAACTGAGCTTGAGTGATTGACCTTTTTAGATAGTTTATTTTATGAAGGTAAAATCATTATTCTCCACACAAAAAGAGCTGAAAACAATACTTCTTTTATTTCGTTAAAATCTTACTGTTAACGCTCAAATTATTAGAACTGTAATAATTGGCTACATAAAATATAATTATTCAATCAACTTCTTGATTTCAAAGGCACGTTTTTTTTTCTTAAACTCAGTTTCATCGAAATGAATAAATGTCTTTTCAATCATAATTTAGTACATAAATATATTTATACTTTTTAAGGCTTATTCCACTTTTAGTAAATGCTTTTGTTCGTTTTTTAATTTGTGACATAAAATCCATTATCTCCTTTTGTTTCTAATTTAGTTGTTATTAGTGTTAAATCGAGCAGTAAAATGGATGCAAGTTGATTGAATTAAGTTCTAAATTTGTTTGAAATGTATCTTATTGAAATATTATTGCATGTAATTACCTCCATGTTGATACAAATAATCACAATTTTCTTTGTTTAATTTTGATTCATATTATCATTCATGATTTCCAATTAGAAACAATATTTTGTGTGTCGTCTACTGATAAAGGTTTTTTAAAGTTTTGAAAAAAATTTAAAAAATATTGCGGAATAAATGTTTGCTAGCCATAATTCTATTGGAGTAAAACAAGTTGAAATTTCATCATTTGAAGGGCCAGGGGGGAAAAGATGGAAGTGACCAAAAAGCGGTTTCGAGAAAAACGAAGCACAAAGTCTGATTTCTCGTAGCTCCTTATGTAGTTTTTCGAGTTTTCATGCCCATTTCGGTCGCTTCTCATCTTTTTTCCCCCTGGCCCTTCATTATATATATATATATATATATATATATATATATATATATATATATATATATATATATATATATATATATATATATATATACATGTATATATATATATATATATAATACCGTTTTTAAATAAACGGAAATATATTGTCCCTGTAATGTCACTTTAGTCCACCATTAATCGCCATGTATATTGTTAATTATAAAGAAAATACTATTTATCTTTCCAATTGCAACATTTTATCTACAAAGTCATAAACTGAAATGATTATGGTTTTAACTTTATAAATATTTTTATCTTGAAAGAAAGACTCTCATCTCTAACAAGTTCGAAAAATACTTCAAGCATCCTTGTTTTTCTTACGAGCCAAGCTTTAATTAAATTCATGGTAGTTTGAATTTCCGTTGTTTTCTTGCGCACAAACGACGGAACAAATGTCTTTCATTAAAGATCTATACCGAAGAGGGCATCCTGACTTTTTAAAGGAACAATTTAGAAAGTAATTTCTTCACTTTAATGAAAAAGATATTTCACGAGCAATGGACTTGAAACAGTCAACTGAGCGCAGTTTAAACACCAGCCCCCGAAAGTTCCAATCATAATTTCATGCCTTGGCGTGCTAATACCAAAGGGCGTTGCCCTGAAAAAAGTACACACACACATTCATATATTTTCCTTTTTTAATCACACAAAGAAGCAAAGCAAAAAGAAAATATATACGTTACACATTATTGTCCCGTTCCCGGTGCAAAATCGATTTACAAAGTATCTCATTATCCAGGGCACATTGAATTTTTTACCCGCCACCCCGCTTTTTTTTTTCACTCTACAGTGTACTCCCCCGCTTGTAGGTACACACAAATTTCGTGATACGTTTATTGCATCTGAATCTTAATCGTATTCATATGCGTGAGAGGGCCCGGGTCTCTGGAAGACTTACGTGTGGATACCCATATTGTCCATAAGCTGAATTGCTGAACTCTATGGCTTTTAACTTTGTTTAATGATGTGTCATTCGTTGTTTTCTGTAATTTTTTTGGGCTATTTATCGAGTTTTATTGTCTGTCAGTCGCTAACTAGAATGGAAGAGGAAAGTACACTGCAAAAAATGAACTGTTGTTTTTACAGTATAATACTGGCAGCCGAGGTTCCAATTTAAAACTGTAAAGTACACAGTAATAAACTGTAAAACAAGCAATTTTAGTTTCTTACTGTAAAGTTAGCAAATTTACAGTTTATTGCCGTAAAATTTAGATAGGGGTGATTGTGTTCCAGTATTTTACCGGATTTCCGGTATTTTCATGCTCGAAAATACTGGAAATAAGATATTTTTAATCCACATTTTTTTCCCTTTCTCAAATTTTCGGTGATTATACCGATAATTATTTATAATAGTCATCATTTCGCATTTTCAATGCTTGCTATTCCTTGTTGAAAGGCAAGCAAATTACATTTCTTTTTATTTTAATTAAATCATTAAAACAAGAGTTTTAAACAAGATTCCATGCTCTGTAAGTGTAAAATGTTAAGAACTTAAATGCTTAATCTCTGGCTGAATTTTATTTTTGTTACAACATTTTAAGTTTTTTAACCCAAACATAACATCTTTAAATAGTATTTCACTTCAGTGGTAATAATTCGTTTCCAAATTTTCAGTAACAAATGCAACTTTCATTAACTATGTTATATTAATATTTTCGCACAACCAACAGTAATTCTGTTAGACCTTTACTTTATCTTTAAAATATTTTTTGGAGATAATTTGTACAGCACCAGCTCAAAAGTAACTTTATTACTCATGTATAATTTAATTAAATGCATGCACAATATTTTGACTAAAAACTATTTGAAACTTTTCGAATATATGAAATGTGTCTTGTTTGTTTATGAATGGCAATTTATTATTAAATATGTATAATTATAAAATCAGGCGTGCTTAAGTAACAAGGCCCTTGGTTTTAAGAAAAAACGTCGCACCCCCCCCCCCCAAACACACACGCACATTTTCTCTTTAAAACTTTCAGGTATTTTTTCATGAACTCACAATCACCCTAGTATTATACTGTAAAAACACTAGTATATTACTGGCAGCAGAGGTTCTAGTTTAAAACGGTAAAATGCACGATAATAAACTAAAATTATCAATTTTACATATTATTACTGTAAAATTAGCGATTTTACTGTTTAGTACTGTAAATTAAGCAACTTGACAGTTTAATACTGTAAAATTAGCAAATTTTTACAGTTTATTACCACAAAATTAGCTGTAATATACTGTAAAAACAACATTCATTTTTTAGTGTACACACTGTCGTTTGAGACGTAGGTTTCGCCCCTTTGCCAATAACATTTCAGAATTTTAATAATGTGTTTCCTCCCCCCAGACTCGAAAAGTTTTAGGACTATTTTTCTAAGTGGATTTAAATAAAGGACAAAAGTAGCTTTCGCCACGGTCCACAGGGCTACGAAATGAAAGAAAATAATGGTGATTAAAAAAATTTCTGTCCATTGCTCACCAAAAAAATTGACCAAAGACCTAAAAAGTGTACAAAAAGTAATTAGTGATCGGTCAATTCCTTGTCACTAGACTCAAGATGCAACCTAAAAGAGCTAATTTGTTAAGACGTATTACTTACATTTAATAATTTAGTTGGAATTACTAATTTTATTTATTTATTTATTTATTTTTTTGAAAAATTTTGTTTTTCACTTCGGAATAAAAAAAACTTACCACTCTTCCAAGAAAGTAGCAACTGGGGAAATTTTTACTCCTGGCCCAGATATTATATACAATATAAATAATTAAAACACTGGGTCAAAACTTATAAAAATCCGGAGTATTGCAAATTACTTGAATTTTCGTTGTCCAATATTTCGTAGCCGATTGCAATAAGGTAATAATACTCTTTTAAAGAGACGTCAATAAAAATGTATAAAAAAACTTTTATACTGAATTTTAACACTCACCTCATCTGTCTTTCATCATAAATAATTAAAACGATTACGTTGAAATAAGTTCTCCATCTCGTTAAAGAACAGTTAAAATAACAAATGCTCAGGGCAACAAAAAATGTTTTAATGAACGAGAATATTAGGTTGATGTAGTTCCGTTTTTAAGTCTTCCTCGAAGCCTTGAAGCAAGAAAACGCGAATTGAATTATTATACATTTAGTTTATGAGTCACACGACCAATATTGACTACGTTTATATTTAAAGAATATTTTACTGTCTGTAGTTCAAAAAAGAAATAAAATTTTTCTAGAAAATAGAACTGTAAAAGAGGAGGGAGAGAGGACAGTTACCGTACCTTTAAATTGTATCTTCTTTTATGCCAGAAGTGTTTCTATTTTTAAAAAAAAGTTGTAAAAAATGACAAAATATTAACTGAGAAATTGCAAATTGAAAAAATACTGCGTTTTAAAGCATAGCTTTTTTTCATGCTAAATCCATATTCCCAATTTCAGAACTAGACTAGTTGCATAATCTTTGAAACATCTCCACTAATAATAAAGCTGAAGGTGAGTCTTTCTTTCTGTTACGCGCGTAGCACCAAAACCGTTCGGTCAATTTTCACGAAATTTGGCACAAAATTAGTTTGTAGCATGGGGTTATGCACTACGAAGCGTTTTTTCGAAAATTCTATTTCGTTCTTTTTATATCCTAATTCTTAGCGAAAATTCGATAAAATAGGAAAGAAATATTTCATACACATTTTCAAGTCTTGTGTTATTCGAAAGCTTGAAATGTTCTGCTAAAAATGATGTCAATTTGAAGTTTCTACGAGCATTAGAAGAGCTGTAATAATTGTTTTTAGAATGCCGGAAATTCAAGGCTTACCTTCAGCAAAGCAAGTCAATGATTCTAAAATGCTTAAGCTCGAGAATAAAATTTGTTTGAAAATAAAGATGAAATGAAGTATTTTATCAACGGCAATCAACTTTTTATGTTGTTACCATGGTTATGTTTTTATTTCGTTTATTTGTTTCGTTCTTTTTCCCTTAATAATTTTAAAAACATATTTGTTTTTGTAGCAATCCAAACTTCAAGCCTTATTAAAATAAGTCAAATGAAAAATAAAACCGCAATAAGGCACCTGTCAATCAAATGAGAAATCGAGTCCTTTCCTTAAAATGGGTAGAGAGGGAAGAAACTGACGCGTACCATTTTTGTGAGTTTAGAGACATTTTGGCGAACTGACAAGTTGTATAAAAGAGGGAATAATTCTTTAAGGTTGGTAACTTGGGTTCTGGTAGTAGTCTGGTATCTTGGGTTCAAAAATCGATTTTTTTTTTGCTTAATTTGAAAGTACGATGTTTTGAGAATATACTGTGAAAATTTCAGACAGAAATTCGAAATGTTTCGGGAATTACAACGAGTTTCCTAAAGCGCCTCTGAGTCCAACCTTTAAGGTCGACCGGCAGCTGCAACCGCTTGGACCCTTCTATTGTTTGCGCGCATTTTTTATACGTGGGTTGACTCTGTTATTCAATATATATATTTATGTATATATTTATGTATATATAATATATATTTATTTTAAATATAAATGCCGCTGCAGGCATATAAGATTGACGTAAGTTTAAGTTTACTTATGAAAATTTGTTGTTGAACTTAAACTCATTTTTCTCAAAACATTGTTTTTCTGGTCGGCCCGGGTCCTAATTTTGTTTCTACTGAACCGATTGCTTTCAAATTTTAACGGGCTATTTTACACACTCATAGTTCTCGTCGGTACTAACGAGATTTTTTTTCACCCCTAACTTTTTATTTTACAACCCTTTCTTTGCTAAAATAAAAGGACTTTTTTTTTTCCAAATTCCGCCATTTTGTTATTTACCCTTGAAATTTAACTTCAGTAGTTCCGACCGGAATGACATGTCTATAGATTAATAACAATCAAGTAGGGGAGAGTGGTAATGAATGGGCCATGGTGATGAATGGGCCACTAACAAAATATGAAAAAGTATTTTCATGAATTTTTTTTTGATGCCACCAATAGATGTAGCTATTTGTTCTACTAAACTCATCCAACTTTCATTCGTTTGCGCTGAGCCATTTTCAAACTAGAGTGGCATGGTGAAGAATCTGACTGAAAAGTAAGTTTTTCCCTTTTTAGTAAAACACTTCCTAGCTAAAATGTACCAAGTATTTTACTGCATGCATATGTATAAGCTAGTCTTTCCATATCTGTAAACTAATCTTAAGATGTATTTTGGTGTTATCTAAATTCAATGTACTCAAAAAACCTAAATGTATTCCAAAAGTATAGGTGGGGCTGAATGGGCCACTATGTCATGGTACTGAATGGGCCACCTAAATATTGTTTTTCTTCCTTTTCTTTGGATTTTCGCATTAATATGAAACACAACTGACTGTCATAGATAGATTAAGATTACTGTCGTCAAAATAGGTTTGTAGTAACTTCTAAATATAATTTGCAGATCTATATTATATTCCTATAGTACAATAGACCTCTGGTCGCAGTGCGTGGCTTGAAAAAGCCCCCCTCTCTCCTTCATATTATTTACAGTACAATTTCATTTTCTTTCTTGGTAACTTAAGTTAGATATTTCTTATTCCCGATGTCTAGAAAATTAAAAAAAAAATTTGAATTTTGACAAGTTTGAAAATGAAGATGAAGTTTTTGAAAGTGATTTTTAATAATTATTTTTGAAACATATTTTATTTTGTTAAATCATAGTGTGTATTATCTTATTTTTTTATATATATTTGATGTTATTTATTTCTTACAATCTCATTATTTAGTCATTTTTCTGCTACAATTGGTATGCATCAGTTTTATTTTAATTGCATCAGTTTTGATGTTTATATAATTTTAAATCAGTATAATTTTGTATCATCATGTCAAGTGCCACATTTATTTTGTTATATTCAGCAAATAAAAGATTAAATCCACATGTTTTCATTGAATTCATTTAGTGGCCCATTCATTACCTTCGATGGCCCATTCAACCCCATAGGTGGGGTTGAATGGGCCAAATTTCAAAATTTTTATTTTCTATTATAATTCATTATAGACAGGTGCTAATCCAACTTTTATGACTTTTTTAGATAGCCAGATAAGTAAAGTAACTAAAACACCAATTTAGAGTTAAAACAAAGAGTTAGAAAAAATTACAAAAATTCAAAACCAAAAAGTGGCCCATTCATTACCACTCTCCCCTATATTTGATTTCAGATAACATCAAGAGCCAAAATCACCCGGGCCACCCACGTGCTTTTTCTTTTTTGAAGTTCCAACTTCGAGTGACAATAATAATAGTAATAAACTATTAAAAATTTTCAAATATTTTTTTTTATACTTTCAATATGTAAATAAAAACTCTTAATATTCAAGATAATTCATTTTTATTTTCCTATAAAAAAACCACCCTCCAAAGAAGTCATGAAAATAGGCATAAGTTGCCAGATTACTACCTTAACCAAATGAGGTCAAAAAAGAGACAACATGATAGTAAACCATTCTAAACTTATCGTCTGCAAAACATATTTTACCTCATATTAATTTATTTCAATCTAAATTGCAGTAAATGGCTTGAGTGAACGAATTTAGCTTTTAATTTTTCGTTTGCTGGTTGATGTTTGTCGATGTTTAATTATTTTTGTTATCATTATAAAGAATAATGCACGAAATTTCTTTGGCTGCGTTCAGAGTATTCGCCCGAGCTACCCGGGCGTTTCAGCCGTGACGTCATAAATAACTTCCCGGGCCGAGCCCAAGCAATTGTGCTCTGGACATCACTTGTGCCATTTGGGAAGAAACAGTATGGCGGACAGAACAGCAGAGTAACGCGTCGGTCAATGCAGGAACAATCCTGCATTTGCTCCTATATTTTGGCACAAAATGATACCATTCTTAACTTTGGCGATAATTATTGTTCCTCTACCGTCATGGTTAAGCGTGGAATCGAAATGACTTATCGAATTTAATGAGAAATATGTTATTTTAAATAAAGGAATTTACGATGAAATAGGCCTAACAGTAAGTAAAGAATTTCATGGATCTCGCTTATCTGACAGGATTGTTCCTGCACTGACCGATTCTCAAGAAAATATATCCTTTCAGGTTCATCACAGCAAATAGAGTGAGTATTTTTTGACATTGTATGTGTATTTTTAAGATTTTGTTTTAGTCACTCTTCGTAAATACTAGCACACGAAAGAGCAATAAATTTCAGCCAATGAGCATCATCCTTTGCTAAACGCCCAAACACGTGACCTATCTCCTGCCCTGCTAAATTTCCTGGGCTGCTTGTGCTTTAGCCCGAGTGGCTCGAGCGTCAACTCTGGACAGCATTTGGGACGTTCGGGCTTTCCAAATGGCAGCTCTGGACGCTTTGGGAAGAACCCGAGCTTCCCGGGAAGCTCGGGCGAGCACTCTGAACGCTCTCTATGACTAATACTTAAAATTTTTATTATCAGTTGAGTTTAAAAGTTGAGTTTAAAAGAAAAAAGTGCTCCAAATATATTTTTGCAATGTGATTATTTATTGTTGGACTGTAATTTTCAACAGTAATTGCATTTATTGGCGACAAAAGTAAAAATGACAAGCAGTATATTCTTTATTGCAACCTTAATTTCGCAAATTTTCAATTCAAATTAATTATCGGATTCGTTGCAGTTCTTGACCAATGGTACAGGGAGAGGTGAAACAAAGACCCACCCACTTACGTAGACTATGAGCTGTCCAATGAGACATCTGCTTTGACCGTGCAAAATTTAAATGTTTTATCCCTTTGGCTAATTTCTTACGTCTAATTTTATGACATATTGAAGATGAGCAATGTGACATCTTCAAGCTCTAGAACCAATACGAATTGCGAGTTCCATTCTTCACTTATCATCTGCGTATCACCCCTTCATGAAAATAGACAATTCTGAAAAAAGGAGAAGTCAAGTGCCATCTCTTCAAAGCCAGATTTTATTTTAACTGTTGTGAAAAAAAATCGTCTGCTTTTCTTTTTTCAGTTTTTAAGGAATTAAAACTCGGTAAATTATAAAAATATCGTATAAATTGCGGTATTGCAACGTTCTTTCTACAATGTTTCATTTCGGAAAATGTATTATTTTGTTTTTAAAGCTAGGAAAGAAAACTTCCCTCTTCTTTTAAACTTTGGTAAGATTTCTGTTGGTTTCTGTAAATAACAAAATTGTTCTTATTTTCTCTTTTGTCTTGTTTTTATATCATAGTTTTAAGGAATTATAGTTGAATTATAACTAAAATTGAGTATTCTTTCTGCGATATCAATTTATTACCAAATGACGTTTTAGTTTTATACCACGGGCAAAGCCGTACGGGTACCGCTAGTATATCCTAAAACTGAAAAGGAAAGGGGGGAAACTTTATATTTGTTAACTCCTGACGCAACAAGGAAACGAGTAATAAGTTTGACGTGTCTATGTATCTGCGTATCTGTCTGAGGAACCGTACGGCCTAAACAAATAAACCGATTTTGATTTTTTTTTTTTTTTTAATTGAAAGGTGAAGTGATCGAGAGTGTTCTTAGCCAGGTCGCGTCTTCGGATGACAATAATTAACAAAAACATCAATTAAAAACCTTTTAACCGATGTCATTGTTGGCCAACGAAGGAAGAAAACTCAATGAATTAAAATGTGTATATGTTGCCAGTTTCTATTTGGAAACAATTAAAATATTTGTAATTGATTTTAGTATAAGTATTTTAAATTTTCCTTCTTTATTCTGTTTTTGCGACTAGCAAATTTTACTAGTTGGATTATCTTTCCTTTTCCGTGTTTACCATAGCCTCTCGAAAATAATTAAATATATTTAGATTTAAATGCTTTATGACTACAGAAGTTCGTTTTAATATGAGATCCGAAATCAGGGTCAGGGGTTGTTTGAATTTTTAATTTGATCTTAGTAATTGTTATTACTTAAAAATCGTTCTATAAAGAATTTCAAAATGAGACGTAATGCATTATATAATTAATGTTTTCATAAAGGTATAATCTTAACAAGTTAACACCATCCTTTGAAAGTTCTGTGTATATTTTTCTGAAGAAAATCATTACAACTATACTCATATTTGGAGGTCTTTAACTCTCCGCAATTATGGTCCTTGTTCTAGAGTAATAAGTTAATTCTTTTTATCTGATGTTACCGATTGGAAAGAAGAAAACAAATCTCGAAAGACTTGTATTTTCACCCTTGCAATGTGATGAAGTGTTGAAAGACTAAAGTAACCACGCATTAAAAAAATAAGATTAATCGTCGAAATCAATCGCGCAAAACTAAGTGAAAGCAGTTCCTTCATGTTAAGCATTTGTCAAAAGTGCTACTTAAATTGCAAAACACGCAAGCATTTCCTTTTGATTACTAAATAAAATAGTAAATCAGTGCACTCAGACAATTCACAATTTCCAGAGGAAAACAACACTGAAATGAACGTGGTATAATATTAGTAAAAAAAGGGCCCATTTTACGCGTAATAAGCTATTTGGTAAACTGCAACGTATAGGGTAGTAACAAAAGATCCTATTTGTTGCAGCAATCATATGCTGATGAAACAAACCGAAGCGTAAGATTAAATATAAAATAAATAAAATGAGAACGTATCCATTATAGGCCCGTATTTTTTGTAGATATTAGTGCGAATTGCTCGGTTGCGGCACCTACTAAAATTGAAACCCATTCATAGCCATTTTTCATGCGATAAGAGAACGAAAAAAAATGAATCGAGTAAAGAAGAAAAAAAGAATGGAAAATAGAAAATTAGCGAAAAATCAGCGCCATTATTAAATACGCGAATTCACGTTTGCTCTGTATGATTATGCTTCATCCATCAAAAACCGTTTCCATTCAACGGTTTTGAGCGTTTCTGAGCCCTTTTCGTTTCTGTAGCTTTTAAAGCAGTTTAAGTCGGACAAAGCTTTCATTTGTCATTAAAGACAAGCTTCAGTGTTTATGACCGATTTTCTAGCTCGAAATATTTCTTTATTACTCGAAGTTTGATTATTTTTGAAGCGTCCTTGATTATTTATAGTTTTTTAGATCTGCGGTTCTCAACCTTTTCATTACCGAGGGCAACTTGGTACCCTTCCGAAAGCCAAAGCAGACCGCAAAGGATAGAAGCAAAATTTCATTACAATTATATTAGGTAAAAGGAGAAAAATCCAAAAACTTTCCATAAAAAATTTAATTACAACCATAAAATTGAAACAAATACATCCACATCTCGGTCATGACATCCTAAAACTGCAGTTTTGTCCTTATTCTTGACTCCTCAGTCAGGAATAGCCAATAACCGAGCTTATTTAATAAGGACGAAACTGCAATCTCAGCATGTCATGACCGAGCTGTGGGTGTATTTGCTTCAGTTCTGCCTTAGCCCTGGCTCATAGGCGGTAATTCATTGCGCATAATATTAATATACAGGGTGTCCACTCCAATCGTGGACCAATAGCTAATTTCTAAACCGTTACAGATACGCATATAGTTTATTTAGGAAAAAATCTCCAAATTATGAAAGGAATTTTGGGTCTATTCAATATTTTTCAAAAAATAAAAATTTGAAAGAGTTACGAAATTTAAATTTTTATACAGCCCCCCAGTCCTATCAATCATATTTAGTAAAACATTCTTGACACTGTAACGTTTAAAACAAAAAAAAAATCACTCCTCTACCACAAAAATTGACCGAGTTATGACGTTTTGAAAAATCAAGATTTTGCATTATTTCATGACGTCATCGATCGATCGCTTAAGGGACCGTATGCGAAATCTTTCAAAATCTTGATTTTTCAAAACGTCATAACTCGGCCAATTTTTGTCGTAGAAGAGTGATTTTTTTTTGGTTTTAAACGTTACAGTGTCAAGAATGTTTAACTAAATATGATTGATAGGACGGGGGGGCTGTATAAAAATTTAAATTTCGTAACTCTTTCAAAATTTGATTTTTTGAAAAATATTGAATAGACCCAAAATTCCTTTCCTAATTTGGAGATTTTTTCCTAAATGAACTATATGCGTATCTCTAACGGTTTAGAAATTAGCTATTGGTCCACGATTGGAGTGGACACCCTGTATATTAATTTCCACTAGTTATTTGCATACCTCATGAAAATTGGTCGCTGACCCTAAGGTCGAAAATCACTGTTTCATGGCAACTTTGAGCAATGTCAATTACCCTTGCGTCACTTCATGACACGAAAAAGTTTATTTACCCAACAAAAATTTTACTGTGTTTTTTCATTCAGTTTTATTTATTTATTTTCTCTGAAAATGCGCTGAAAGTCGTTTTAAAGTATCTAAGGCTAGTACTATTTGTAAAATCTGACGAGGAATTAAGCTCTCTAGTTCTTGCTTAAAAATCATAATTGTATAACGACTGCAAGAAAAGGAAGTATATTCCAGAATGTTTAAACATAAATTGACTTCATTATAGAAAAAGTTTCGAAAACCCCACGTGCTGAATGCTTGACAACCAAGAAAGTATTAGATTACCGGTCTGTCGAATTTTCTTTCATTTTAATGAGTGTTCTTTTCAGCAACTAAAACGCTCTGCTGTTTTCACGAATGCATTTTACTAAGATTTTGGAAGAAAAAATATAACAGGGCTTCATATTTCTAAGAACAGAAACGAAAATACTTCCGAGTTGTACAATTTAAGCTCATATTTTACAATACCATAGAACTTGTGCATTTCTTTCATGGTGTTAAGTTTTCCCCGTTCCTTATAATATTTTCTTTCTATTCTTAGAATTACAATTTTCGAACGATATTATTACTTTACAAGGCGAAACATGGCTTTTATTAATAAGCAAGAGGCGTTCTAATTGCATACGTTAGTACAGAAAATATACATTGTGAGATGTTAGCATTTACAATTTATTTCGACTTCTTTTTTTTTCTTTATCTTTTTCTCTCTCTTTCCTTTTTTATTTACTATTGCCAAAGAAAGTGGATCATTTTGATTAGGACTATGCATTTGGAGAGAAAAATGACAAACTCGTACCCGGAATTATTAAATCCTTCGACTCCGATTCCTTTACCCTGTCAGCAGTTCAATTTCGCGACTCTGACTTAGCATCATTGGCAGACTTTCGGACTCCGTGGGAAAATTACTGACTTCCAACTCCGAGTGCTTTTCCCAAGATCAGTCGGACTTTCCGCCCCAACTCTACAAGGACATTCCATGGTAATTTACGTTACATTTTGACCAATTCTTTGACATTTAGCACCTCTGGGCAAGCAAATAATGTTATATAAACCTTGTACAAAAGTGATTTATGAGAATGGCAATCAAAAGCGAAATTAAAATGCAAAGAGGGAATGTTTGTGTAACATAAGTTACTGTTTTATTTTTGGCTGCTAAATTTCGTAAAATTGAAATGCATCAAAGATTTTTGCATTTTAATTTTGCTTATATTATTTGTTTTCACAGAGGTGCTAAATGTCAAAGAATTGGTCAAAATGTAACGTAAGTTACCATGGAATGTCCCTACAGTCCTGATTAATGATCTTTAAAATGTCTTGCTGCATTTGCTTGCTTTCACGTAAAGTAAATTCAAATGATGAGTTATAAAAACCGGGATCCATTAGTGATCTGCTGTAGTTATGGATCCTGCAGTGATGGTTTATGTATGGATCTTTCTGAAGGTTTAGAAACCCAACAGAAATGATGTCGTCTTTGCGCTGAATGTAAATTTTTACTTGCCAAACAAAACTTGTGCATGAAGCAGTCAATATTTTGGCCTTTCGATGGTTGAGAAAAGCGATCCTTTTTAAGATCGTATATTCCTTCGAATTTACAATTTTCGCCAACAGATCATGTATATCCTGTCACTTTTGTCGTTAATCTCTTCTTATTTAATTCCAAGTGAGATCGCAAATAAAATGCTATAAATAAGTCTAGTCTGCCGTAGCTTCATACAGAGCTATTTTTCTTTTTGCAACATACCTTTCTTATTTCAAGAATACAATAGAACCAATTTGTCGACTTTAGGCGAAACTTTGAGTGGAAGATGGAATTATCACTCGAATTGCAGAATTTTTGTACCACCAAAGTACAGAAATTATGTGTTATTCGAGCTTCATTGAAATCACTAGGGTATATGGTGTCAAATCTTCATCACGATAATCTGTATGGTGTCGGTACATTGATTAAGGAGAGGGGGTTGGCAGATTGTGATAAAATTGTATCAATTCGAAACTTTAGCAGTTATGTCTGTTTTAGCGTCTTGTCCTCTTATTCGAGATTCTTAGAACAGGTTCCACGTTGATCACATTCGACCTATCAAAAATAGGTCGATTATTTTGATTGTGGACGCTGCTACAAAATGGTTGAAAGCGATACCATTGTCATTACATCTTCTTCTAACATCATAAAAAGTCCCTAGTTAGGGACAATGGAACGCCTTTCACATCAAACTTCATTTTAGGAATGGAATTACAGGAATTTGCACATTGCCTTCTCATCCCCAGTCAAACTGCATAGGCGAACTTGCAATACGCTTTATGAAAGTTTCAATGTAGCAGTTTCTAAGAAGGATTTGTGATTTATTATGGACGTACGCCTAAACCTGCCACTGGTATGTCACCTTCTCTGGTAATGCTCAAACAACCAAGGATTCGTCAGAATTTGTTAAAACCAGAGAAAGCTACAGCAATTGATTGCAGGGCGGATGCAAGGGAGGGGCGATGAGGGCGATCGTTCCTCCCTTGAGGGACTCTCACCCAGTAAATTTTCAACGTTGAAGCTCAAAAAAATTTATTTTAGACGAATTATAATGATGTTGAAGAAAGGAAATTTGGGCTTTCCCTTGGAAATGTTTCGAAATTGAAGTCCGAAACTTATGTGATCAATATTTACAAACCAAAATGCATAGTAAAAAGTAAGAAAAAAGTCAACCGCCGCCCCAAAAGAACAAGTTCTGGATCCGCCCTTGATGATTGCGTTCCTAACTTTGCAGCAAAAGATGAGGTTTTGGTGTGGAAACTTCGGAAGTGACCCGAAGTGGCTGCTCGGGGAGGACCCTTCTGAAATGGGACGAAAATGATGTCTGAAGTTTCAATGCCGTTCGATGCGGCTACGTCATCGAGATTAACTGAGGTTCATTTTATTCTAAGCATACTTCTTGGAAAAGTAATATTTCAAAAGCATTTGAGTCCAGCCAGTTAATTCAAACCCTGATATGTTTTCAAACATTCTGGAGCGACCACCCAAAAAACCTGCTTTGAATATTTCGGAAAGTGTGCCCATGGTACGCATACCAGATCCAGTTTTGAGACGTTCTCAACGATCTCGAAGAACCTATGTAAAGATAAACTCGTAATCTTTGTTTCGAGATTAGTTTTCAAAAAATTTTATTACATTTCTGTAATCTTATTTTTTATTGAAGAGGAGACATGTTATATTTTTGGGACATCTACTCTTGTTAACAATGATAAAAAACATATTTTAGAGTTCAGAGATTCATGTCCGATTTCCTTGTGAGCACTCGTTTTAGGCTGGTTGATTTTTTTTTTCATTCTGTTTCGTTTTTATTAAAGTGTTAGTGTATAATGAACAAACTAGTGGTTATATTCCACCCTAAAGGCAATTCCACAGCACCTATAAATACTATAAGTATGTTTCAAACTCTTTTGCTTCTACTCGATTAAAAGGCAAGAATGTAATACGTCAGTTTACTATCTGTCAGTGCACACTCTTAGGATATCATGTTAGGAAATTACTCTTAGGGTATCATCATTTTTTTTTCTGTAGACGTAAACCTTCATCTCAATAAGCAATGAAAGTGAAAACAATAGTGTGATGATAGACTAGTAAATGAACTAGTAAATTTTTGCGCCAATTCCACAGAGATTTGGAACCCCTGGATAATTATAAAATTCTGCATATTGACATGAATGATACAGACCAAACTTTTGTGATGGGCAACAAAATTCTAGTTTTAAAATTTGAACGAGGTCCATGTAACTTAAAAATTCGTTGTAATGTCTTTATTACTAAGAATAACGTACTGTTAAAATGATGAGCTCTGATGCCTGATTTTAAAACTGTTTACTTAGTGCTCTTTTGAAAGATTTCTTTATCGCGCAACGACTTCGTCATGCCTTTCGAGTCTTCTCCCGTTACAACTCAAGCTCATGTATTGAGCAAAAAAGAGCTTCGTTCTTAAATAAGCCGCATCTTTGCAATCACGGGCTGCTTCTTTACCCTGCTAAGTAGCACCATTAGTCATCTATTTCATTTTAAAAAGGTTTTACAACATGTAATCGAATCTTCTTCTGTTGCAATCGCTCTTCACCGCTACATTGCACCGCTACATGTCAAACTTTTCGTAATTTGTTGTTCATTGTCCAATTAGCAATGACTGCCCCATGGGAGGCGAATTTCATATTTCCTCGTTCGGCGGATTATTTGGAGAATGAAATACTAGAGTTGAAGATTTGGACTGAAGATTATTAAGACTGCAGAAAATTTAATTTCCTTTCGGATAATTGATCGATAACTTTGATTATCTGTTTTCTTTTACAGGGTGTTTTGCGTTGAATTGGACAAAAAGAAAAATGTAGTACAAATTCTGTAATTTATCTGTTTGGCAGAAAAAAAATCAACTGTAAAGCAATTATGTAAGTTTTATCTGGAAACTACGAAAAATCTTCCGATTCCGACATTACCGCTGTTGTTCAAAATGGTGCCATCGGTATATGAGCATTGGCACCTCAGAGACCCCTGTATCTTTTAGAAAAAAAATTTACAAACTTTTTTTTTAATAAAATTATTCATTTTGAAATCCAAATGACTAGACAAAATGACAAAAGACATTATACAACAAGAAGTTCTGTCAAGAACTAAACGAGCCTACTTTCCCGTACATCGACATCGGCATTAGCATCTGATCAATATTCTCTTGATTATCTGAAACTAAAAATTATGTCAAACATATCTTTATAGCACTTAAAGCTGATTTCTGAAGCAAAATATACCCCTCTCATCAGATAAAATAGACACGTAAAAAGTAAATAAACGAGTCAATAAAGTTTTGTTGGAAACTTTTAAAGAATGTAACTGTTATAGTTCTTCCGTAGAAAAATTCCACAATCGTTTTCAAAAGAAAAAATAAATAAATAAATAAAATAAAAGTACAAAGAACTTCAAAACACATTTTATCAAAGAAAGAAAAAAAAGTCGTTCGTTAATAAAATGTCTTGAATTTCATTTTTAATCCGTTGCCAGGTGTTAAATATAAATAAGGAATAAAATGCTCTCGTGAATGAAAAATTTTTGTTGACAAAAAAAAATCGTCTGATAAAAAAAATAATAGTAATAAATTAAACAATACAAATAAATAAATAAACAAAAATACGTCTGCCCAGTCAGTCATTTTTTCTGAGCCTGCATTTCCGCCATGTTTGCGGAGTCGGAGTCGGAATCAGAGTCCTCACAGAAGATTATTCAGAAAAGTACTTTACAATACATTATTTATCAAAACCATTTTCTTACAAAGTTAGTTTGAAGGAAATCCGCCTTGAAGTTCAGAATCAACATTCAATTTAAATTTCTCCGTAGGCGCTCATGTTAAATTTTTTTCTGAACGGTTCATCATTGAACGAAAAATGGTTCAAATTGAAAAGTGAAATATAGGAATGAGCCTCTCCGAGATCTTTCGAACAAAAAAAAGTTTATTCAATTCGGACGGTTCACTTAAAAGTTATTAGGTGGGGAAAGGTTGTTTGAACGGTTCAATGTTGAACGAAAAAAATGTTCAAATTGAAAATTTAAATACGGTAATGAAGCATCCTTGCCGAGATCTTTTGAACAAAAAAAAGTTTGTTTAAATCGGACTGTTCATTCAAAAGTTATTAGGTGTGAGGGCTTGTTTGAACGGTTCAATGTTGAACGAAAAATTGTTCAAATCGGAAATTTAAAAACGGGGATGAAGTATCCTTGCCGAGATCTTTCGAACAAAAAAAAGTTTGTTTAAATCGGACGGTTCACTCAAAAGTTATTAGGGGTGAGAGCTTGTTTGAACGGTTCAATGTTGAACGAAAAATTGTTCAAATCGAAAATGTAGATACGGGAATGAAGTATCCTTGAAAAGATCTTTCGAACAAAAAAAAGTTTGTTCAAATCGGACTGTTCATTCAAAAGTTAGTATCGCGGGACCGGTTGTTTGAACGGCTCAAAGTTGAACCAAAAATTGTTCAAATCAAAAAATCAAATATGGGAATGAGCTGTACTCGCCGAGATCTTTCCAACAAAAAAAAGTTCGTCCAAATCGGAATGTTCATTCAAAAGTTATTAGGGGGGACAGACAGACCGACAGACCGACCGACCGACAGACCGACCGACAGACCGACACACAAATTCCCCATCTCAATACCCTACTTTCAAATTTTTAATTTTTCGATATTTATTTCATTTTTTTGTTTCTTTTTGACTTTTTTTTACTTGGCGATATTTTTTTTACTTGGCGATATTTTTTGGATTTGGCGATATTTTTTGGACTTGACGACATTTTTTAGATGCATTAAGCCAATTTTAATGCTTTTTTCGTCTCTTTTATTTTTAACGGGAAAGTATGCTAAAAACTAAACCCACAAGCATACTTGCCGTTTTATAAGCATTTCATTTATCTTGCTGATTAATCATAAATTTGGTCATATTTGACTATATTTCCAACAAAACTTCATTGCATTTTCTTGACTGAATTTTTTGTATTTATTTGTTTTGTAAAACAGATGAGTCGATTTTCTCTTCAAGATAATATTTTCAGCCAGTGACAATGCTGATGGCTATTTTCTTTTTGTAATCGGCCCGATGCATCGACATTTTGTATTTTTGTTCAGAGAAAAAGTAAGTTGCCGATTTGGCGAGCAACATCACATTTTATAGTCGCCAAAAATATTTCTTTAGTCTCCACTGGCGAGTGGCCACCGCTAGTCTCGACCTTTAGTTGCCAGCAAATATTAATTGCATACTAGCTGCGTAGCCCGGCGTTGCACGGGCTGTAATGTAGTGAAGGCAGTTTGAGAAAACTACTCGCCACCAAGGCGACTCGCCTTTAAAGAAATGAGGAAAGTTTAAACAGTTTACTCGCCGTCAAGGCTTTTACAGTAGCGAGGAAAGTTTCAATTCACTACTCGCCGCCAAGGCGGCTCGCCTTTAAAGTACCAAGGAAAAGTTTAATAAACTACTCCCCGCTAAAGCGGCTCGCTAAAAAGCTTTCCTGCATCAAAGAATCAATCGAATTATTTGCACATGCTTCCTCAAAAATAAAGACGATGTCAAGTAGCGCATACTTAGCACTCTCCCTAAATTACAAATAAAATTCCTTTCCAAAAACAATTATTTCCAAACCGCTTTCTTCCGGTAAAATTAATTGCAAAATTCTAAACGAAAAAGTTCTTTTAATATTTGGATCGAAGCCAGAAAAAGTCCCTTCTAAAAACAGCAATTGCAATTTTATTTAAAAACACATTTTCAAAATGGTACCTGAGAAAAAATGTGTCATTAATAATTAGAATAAAAACAATTGTTAGAACTTTGTTATAACACGTATTCAAAATGACAAATGAAAAAAAATAACACTCTTTCATTTTAAAAAGTTCAACTTAATTAACGTTTTAATTCAAAATCGCAACGGAAAGAAATAAATATCTTGGAATTTTAAATAGTTCAATAATTTAATTAACGTTTTAATTCAAAATGGCAACGGTAAGAAAAAATGTCTTGGAAGTTTAATCATTAATTAGGCTTAATCGCTTTAAATTTGACTACTTATTAATTAAACATTCGCTTTAAATTTGACTACTTATGGATCGCAGAAAAGTCCCTTCTAAAAACAGCAATTGCAATTTTATTTAAAAACACATTTTCAAAATGGTACCTGAGAAAAAATATGTCATTAATAATTAGAATAAAAACAATTGTTAGAACTTTGTTATAACACGTATTTAAAATGACAATGGAAAAAAATAACACTCTTTCATTTTAAAAAGTTCAATTTAATTAACGTTTTAATTTAAGGCCGAATTCAAGTGAAACACCATTGCAGTCGCTTCGAGGCGATCGCATATTGCAACCGCTACTGTAAGTCGAATTCAAGTGAATTCGTTTCACTTGAATCCAAATTTTGGAATTTGCGATTGCATTGGTGAGTTGCGATCGTCCGTGTTTCACTTGAATTCCTGCCTTAAAATCGCAACGGAAAGAAATAAATATCTTGGAATTTTAAATAGTTCAATAATTTAATTAACGTTTTAATTCAAAATGGCAACGGTAAGAAAAAATGTCTTGGAAGTTTAATCATTTATTAGGCTTAATCGCTTTAAATTTGACTACTTATTAATTGATATCTTCGCTAATTAAAATCGTATAATTATATAGATTGAAACTAATGAAGCCTGAAAAATTACCTATCTATCGGTACCTGGTTCGACTTTCAGTTCATTGGCGTTCAGGAGAAAGAAGCGTGACATAGAAAGATAGAAAGATAGTTAGAAAGATACTCAGTTTTTAATATAAGTAGATAGACATGCAAATGTAGTAGAAATTTTTCAATCTGAAATTTTTCCCCGTAGTTATTAAAATTTCATTTATATTAAGAGCAACTACCTCTAATTATTAGTATTCCGTTTTGAAATTCCTTCTCAGTAAAAGCAACAGTTCCAAAACAGATATGATATGTTAATTCAGCATGACCTAACTGCAAAATTAAGTATAATTATTATTATTCAACTGCGACGAGATGGCCGGTGTCAATCAAATGAGAAAACGAGTCTATTCCTTAAAATAGGTAGAGAAGGAAGAAACTCCAGTGTGCCATATTTGCAAGTTTAGGGACATTTTGGCGAAGTGATAAGTTTTATGAAATATTAAATAGTTTTTCGAGCCACACCTGCATTTGGCGAGGAAGTGAAAACAAGTCTTTGCTTTATTGCAACCCTTATGTTACCATTTTGTTTTTAAATTTAAATGAAAAGTTGGAGGCGCTGCAGTCAATGGCCAATGGCTGCGGAAAGATATAAAACCAAGACCCACCTATTTTCTTGTATCCAATGAGAAATCTTTCTCGATTGTGCAAAAATTAAAATAGGTTCCTCTTTGGCTAATTTCTCAAACTGGGAGACCAATTAAAGGTAAGCAAGGTGACGTATTCAAGCTTTATAACCAATGCTGCAATTGTGAATCCCATTCCTCAATTTTCAGCTGCGTATCACCCCTTCCTAAAAATGGACAATCCTGAAAAAAGGAGGAGTCATAGGCCATCTCTGCGAAGTTGAATAATATATAGATTGCTGCCGAAAGTTATCCATCGCGATTTCACTGCATAGACATCTTGTCTTGGGGACATTTTAGACCCGATATTTAGTATCGCTTGCTATCTTGTGACAGCAAAACACTACCGAGTAAAGATATACACACACACACATAACAATATAATATATATAGAGAGAGAGAAAGAGAAATTTTCTCATTTTGCCGTAGGAAAAATCTGGCACTTTTCTTCTCTGTTAACTATACAAAAATAGAGTCCCCTTAAAACTAAAAGAAATCAAAATAAGAAAGTGAGAAATGCTTATTGGCAATGAAAAAAGAACGAAGGAAATCGTGAAAAGATACTCGTAATTGAAGCACCTGAAATTATTAATTTCTTGTTTTCAACTTTGCAACAGAAACATAAATAGAATTTCTGACAGCACATTTGCATATAAAATTTCTTTGATGAAAGTTAATGTTCCTATTTTTACAGAATCGCTTAAGTCCGCATGAAACAAAATATCTTTCTGGCATACGACCTCTGCACAACACCTCATTAGCAAATTCCTCACGATCATAATTAACATTAATTATCTTGACGTGGTAAGGAGCAAAAATGGCGGTGAGAGTTCGAAAACATCCATTTCAAAAAGTCTCATCCAATGAAATAGTGCCAAATACGCTGCCCCCTCCTTAAAAATCAGGTTTTAAATTAACGGTTTAAGGATATTGCGTGAGAAGTAGCCATCGAGGTCGGCTGCGATTTTATAATTGCGGCACATTCTTTCGAATTGGAATACCTACGGCAGAGATTCTTGGTGCAATAAATCATCAGTTAATACTTATCAAACTGTTCGACCAGTTTAAAACGGGTTTTCGATTTTAAAGTAATGCTGGACCAAAAGTATTTCGTAATTGGCGAGGAAGATAATTTTGCGATTAAGAAAGAGAACTGATCACGCTTGAAAATGGTCTATTTTTAAACTGTTTTGAGGGGAAAGTAAAGACCCCTATCTGTCTCTTTGAAGTTTGTAACATTTATCAAATAAATACAAATGCTACAGTATAATTGAAGGGCTTAGGAGAGGGAAGGCTTATGTGACAAAACAGAAATTGTGAGTAATTAAAGTTCAAAGTTTTATTGTTACCGTTGTTGCAGCTTTTTTGTTTTCTGGTTTTGTCGTTAGTGTGTGTATAAAATTGGTCTAATGACATCTACTTTTTGATGTACCAACTTTTATTTGCTTACCTGTATTCATTGCTTACCATTGTCCAAAGTGTTTTTTTTTTTTTTTTAATTCTAACATAGCCCCTTCATCCTCCAAGCCTTTAAATTGTAAGTACGTTATGACCAAGAATCTGGACTTCCTCTGGACAGTTTGCGTTGTAAATCGAGTACTCTGTCAGATTAATGGTGATAAGCAAAAAACATGAATATGTTATAACAATTACTATTTTAAAGTTTTGATTTTCAGTTCTTATTCTTTTGTCAATAATTTCATATTTTCATCGTACTCATCACATTCATGATTTATACTAACCCCCATAGATCATGTTGTTGTCATTCAGGGTATCTTTGAGCCGATTCGGATAACTTTGTGCCTCTTCATATTTTTTATGGTATAGTATATTTTAAAAACAGAAAAGAACTATCTTACTTTATGACCTCTCTAGAAGAATGCATCATTGGGATTTCTAATTTTATTTTCTTCCTATGTCAAATAAATAAAAAAAATAAAGTGACTCAAAATTATCTGGGCTTTCTCAAATGTACCCTAAATGATTTTAACTAAGTATTCATAAAACAATAATTTGAAACTTTATATTTCGAGGCTATAAACAACTAATTTTTAAGAGAGAAAAATGTTGTTCTTACGATTTGTTTTACTGCAAGAACATAATTCGTTGCTTTTTAAACAGGCATAATTTTGCACTAAGAGATGTTGAAAAATTTTTATTATAACTTTTATTAAGTATGAAATTTATGTTTGTTTAATATGATTTTTTTTTTAATTTTGGGCTTTTTAGATTTATTTTTGAATAAAACACGAGCGAGCTGTCGCGAAACTGCTCGCTCATGTGCTTTCCATGCTGTGTGAAATGTAAAAATAACCAAATGTTTGCTAACCAAATGCGTTCAAACATTATACCAGTGCCCAACCCCCTTCTTCCATTCTGAAAGGGTGTATGTATTTGCCCTAGGTAGATTATAGTTACCACAGTTATGACTGAGATTGAAGAGGAGAGACTGGTAATGCGTGGGACATGTTGTTGAATAGGTCTTGACTAGTGCTGCGACATCGATGTCGCTGTTTTGGAAAAAATGATGTTTTTGCTAAAACATCGATGTTTTTACCGTCGATGTTTTTCCAACATCGATGTTTTGGGTTTAATGTTTTTTCGATGTCGATGTTTTATAATCCAGCAAAAAAAACTTGATAAAAGTATACGATGAGCATACGTATTAAGTTTTCAATTTTAATCTGAAGTTTCAATATTAATCTCATTGGAAAACATTTTCTATGATTATTATCAATGTTTTGTTCTTGATGTTTCTGAAACATCTCTAATTTGCTTCCGCCTGTTCTTTCTTTTTTTTTTGCATATTTTTTTATTTATTTTATTTATTTATTTATTTATTTATTTATTTTTGGTCGATGTTTTAATTTTCAGCAAAAAAAAAAAAAACAATATGCTGTCAAATGTTACATTGTTAATCAGCCGCTACACTATGAATTTCGTTAGATGTCTACTACGGTCGATGTCTTTTAATGATTAGTGTTTCGCTTTCAATGTCTGTTTTACATTTCAGCAAAAAGCAAAGAAAATATGTAGTAAAAAAGATTCATTTTTAACAGTTGCAATATCTATCGTATTGAAATAAAGTTTTTTTTTTTTTTTTTTTTTTTTTTTTTTTTTTTTTTTTTTTTTTTTTTTTTTCAATTACTAACGATGATTTACGGTCAATGAATTTCAAAATCATTGTTTTGCTTTTGAAATTTTTTTCGATAATCATGTTTTACATTTTAGCAAAAAAAGTTTCATTAAAATATGCAATAAATAAAAGTTACACAGTTGTGATCATCGGATACAGTATATATCTCACTAAAAGGAGTTTTCTATAATTGAATTCGATATCATACGGTTGGTGTTTTTTACGAGACAAAAGATAAAACTAATTGAGTGATATAAAGAAGCACAATGTATTGGGGAATTACTGTATTACTGTACATTTGAATGGGTAACAATTAAAAAAAAACCAAACGATCGATGTTTTGAAACATCAATGTTTTTTGGTCGATGTATCAATACCATCGATGTCTTAATTTCTTACCATCGATGTCTTGAAACATCAATGTTTTGCCTTCGATGTCGCACTCCTAGTTCCTGCTAGTTTCTAAAAATATAGTTTAAAAAAAATATATTTAAAGACCTATGAATAAGCTGTAGTGCTTCAAATAATTTGAAAAATGTATTTGTTCTTCTGAGTTGAGGCATTTTCTTCTAAGAGCATAGTTAAGTAAGAGTTTGAAAAGTAGATTTTCACATTATTTCTAAACCAGTTACTATCTGAAAAGTATTCGTTAATCTGCAGTTACGCTGAGTATTATACGAAATTTAATTATTTCTTCACTCCCCTAAGATACATTTTTAATTAATTTTAGTACTGTCATTAAAAAAGATATTTTAAAAGCATTGTTGGGCTTGAATGGCTGGCACACAAAACATTTTTTTTTCTTTTATGTGCATAGAAATTTAAAAATTGCTTTTTAAATTAGTTATGTTAGAGAAAAGCAAAGTTCAGGTTTTTTTTTGTTTTTGTTTTTTTTTTTATATATGGATCATTGTTGAATTTTTTTGCTCCAAACTACTCACACAAATTATGTTAATTTTTAGTCAATAACTGATACTCTTTATGTTTTCGTGTTCCTGCGATTACTTCAATAAAGTTTTGGTTATTTAATTAGTTCAAGTCACGTGTTGTTGTTGTTGTTTTAAGTAGTAGTACTAATTTGAAAGTAATAAGCCATAGTAAAATTTATTCTATAAGAATATTTTCTGTGAAAAATTATGTCCGTGGTCCGCTCATTTTGTCTTTAAACACTACTATACAATGAACTATTTCATATCTTATTTGCAGTGATTCAATGAATTGGATTTACAATTCAAGTAGTTCAATAAGATCTCAGACAAAGCAAAAAAATTTACATCCTTTACAAATTTTTCACAGAACGATATTTTTGTTTTCTTTCACTAAGCTTTTTCTACACTTTGAAAATTTTCTCAGCTTGAACGAGAGGACATCTGTGCCTCGATCTCGGCTATAACTATTCTTGATCAATGAGTCCCTAACATGGACGAAACTGCAGTCTCTGGACGCCGTAATCAGGCTGTAGGTGCAGGCTTGCATTAATAGAATGCTATTATGACATTTATTCGTATCAGTGTCCATAAAATAAGTCAAAATAGTCGTTTCGTAGATATATTTCTAAATTCAAAAAATCGCCCCCTAATCACCATCAGTGTCTCATTTGAATCCAAGATTGGAAGTGAATGAGACAGAAGGACTTATTTCGTCTTTTTATTGTTATTCACTAGCTGCGTGGTCCGGCTCTGCCCGGTATACCTTGAGAATAAAATTTATATCAAGTAACGCGTGTCTGTAAAAGTCCCGATTAGATTAAAGTCGACATTTTGAGCAGTACGGAAAATAAATCAATCTCCAAAAAAGTTTTTAATCCCCGCTACAGGAAAAGCAAAAGCAAGAATTTTATTTGTTTATGTTCAAGAACAAAATGGCAACACCTTTTTGTTACTAATAATTTGAAGGACCAGGGGGAAAACAAATGAAAGTGACCAAAAAACGATTTCGAGAAAAACGAAGAACAAAGTTTGATTTCTCGTAGCTCCTTATGTAGTTTTTCGACTTTTCATGTACATTTCGGTGGCTCCTCATCTTTTTTGCCACTTGTTGTTCCACCAGATGATACTAGTCCTTCATAGACCCTAGATAGTGCTAATATCTCAAAATTGATGAAAAAAGTGACTTTCATCTTTTTTCCCCCTGGCCCTTCATTTATTTCACGCTATTTAATTTCTTTCACGCTCGTGCAGACGGTTTTTATAAATCCAATTTAAAATGGATATTTCCAAATTTAAAAACGCCCGTCTCTTTCTTCAAGGTGGAGATAGAGGATTATGGGTTTTGAAATCCTTCGGAAGGATACTTTCCTAACAGGCATTTTTTGCGTTCTTTCGAATGACACCAAGATCGAGAAGATCCGATAAGTATTTCGCTAGATAGAACCATTTTAAAGTCCTTTATTCGAAATTCGAACGGATTGGTACTTTTTTCGCGCTCAAAAACCACGCTATGTTCTTTCCCGTGTGCCCAAATATCTCCCTGCCAAATTTCGTCCAGATCCGACGTAAACTGTTTATTTGTATAAGGTACACACATAAGGTACATACATATTCTTTGTTTTATTTATATGGATTATAGGTGAAATTACTTTCCATTTTCGATTTTTTGATGTTCAACATGTAAAGAAATTGAAGGGGCAAGTGGATAAAGGTGACATGTGACATTTTTTTTTAATTTCTAGAAAAAGCTTTCAAAAAAATTTTGTGGATTTTTTTTTTTTTTTAATGAATTTTTCTCAATGGATAAAACTGGGGGATATTCTTAGTTACTAACCATTTCTGTGACTTAAGCGGACATGATACTGATGGACTTATCACTTTCATCCATAGCAAAAAGCAAGTTTCCAAAATTGTCACACACCTTGATCCACTTGCCCCTTCAATTATCCTGAGCATAAGAAAAAAAGAAAGCTGACCAATAGAAAAATGAACGAAAATAAAAGGAAAGGAAAATGTCCCATTCATTACTGTTCTTCCTTAAATTTTACTATTAGTTTTTCTAAAACATTTTCTTCCTATAATGCATTTGTTTAACAGGCTATTTTTCCCACATCTTGCAGTTTTAACAGTTAAATCTAGGAACCATTCTTCCTTAAGATTTGGAATTTTTTATTTACCAGTTCAAACACAATACTCTCCTATTTTTACGAATTAAACGGGACATTATAAAAGTAGACTTTGTTTAACTTTTCTTTCTCTCTCTAATAAAGGTTTTTCGGGAGTGTTTTGCTTGTTCTAATAGAGGTTTTTAGTCACTGTTGACGATATTTAAGACTTGTTGTTTTTACGGAAATGGGGATTTTTACGGGTTTCTTATATCGAGACTAGTTCCTTGATTTATTTTTTTAATTGCGATATTGAGAAATTCCATTCCTTAAATCCGGATTTAAGAACTTTTTCTATGTTTAGGAAATGTTCTTAATATGTTGGATATTTTAAGAAGTACTGTCACCATTTATTAGAAATAGTAGTCCTTATTGTAACGGTGACTGTTTTTTATTTTCCCGAATAGAGTTGGGGGACTGATAATCTTAGTTGTCGGGGGATTTCTCATGGTTGACAAAAAATGAAACTTTAGTCTTATGTCGATATCATTTGTTTCAGTTAAAAGATGGATTCATTGTAATCCTCGAAGCAAGCGTCTACAATTCTTATTTTGCTTTTATAATATTATAATGTTTTAAATTTTTAACAAAAGGTAAATGCAATTAATTTCAAGAAACAAGTATACAGTAAAAATATTTTTTTTTTAATCTTTTAAACTCAGGACTTGAAGCAAGGAATCTGTATGATTTGAAAAGTTTCAAAAGTTCCTTGTCTACAATGTCTTATTAAATTTACCATCAAGTACCTTTATAATTAATAGTTGTTCATTTTTGTTTTTGCCAACGAATAAAAAGCTTGTCCCATCCAAGGACAATGTAAGTTTCACAAAATTCTACAATAACAGTTTGCGTTTTACGCTTAGCTCGTTAACTTTCTTGGAGTTTTTCCTTAAGAAACTGCCGTTCCATTTTTACCTCCAAGATTGAAGGTGCAATTTTCTCCGCTCCCCAACACGCTACTCATTGTGTGCTCTTTGCTGTTTACCCTCTTTCTAAAGAAGAAGGGGGCTTGGGATTTTTGTCTGCTATATCTTCCCCTTTTGTCCATTATGAGTAAGGCAAACGCGATTATTGGAAATTCAGAGGCCGCTTAATTCAAAATTTAGATTTAATTTTCCCTCTCACATTATTCGTTAGCGTTCTCCCTCTATATCTCTCCGACTCATTCAATTATTCAGTAATTTAACGAGCTTGATTAAAAATTCCAATTATGAGCGTGGCTTTGGCTGCTGCGTTTAAAGCTCTGATTATTAAAACAGAAGGTAGAAGAGCCGTACCGGGGAACATAATTAATGTGCAGAACTTTTTCTTTTCCTTCCTGCGTTTTTATTTTTAACTCTCTTTGCCTCTCTTGTTTTCCATTCTCTTCTGGTCTCTCGGCGATTCGAGGGGCTTTTCTCAAGCAATGCCGGTCCCTTTCGATTGTGCCTCCAGCCGATTCTTTCTCTGTCGGACGGATTCGGGAATTTGACAATTTAATCTGATTAAAGTGAGGCAAGGATTTCAATACTCCGCTATCGGTAGATTTCAATTCGAACTTTTATGATTTCTGCAGCGATGACACTATGATGACTGTCTGAGTCGGGATTTCAATTCGAACTCCAACTTTTATGATTTCTGCAGCAATGACATATAGTTGATTCTATGTGTCTGGAAGTATAAGGATCGTGCCCGTGTATTGCGAAGTCGCATATAACGAATGCCTTTCGATTATGCTTAGAGCAAAAAAGTAATTCTTTCTGTCGGACGGGTTCAGGAATTTGACAATTTAATCTGAATAAAGTGAGGCAAGGATTTCAATACTCCGCTATCGGTAGATTTCGATTTGAACTTTCATGATTTCTGTAGCAGTGACATTATGATGACTGTCTGTGTCGGGAAATATAAGAGTCGCTTCCGTTTGTAGCTAAGTCGTATATAACGAGTGCTTTCGATTGTATTAATAGCAAAAAAGCAATTCCTTCTGTCGGACTGGTTTCGGACAAACAATTTTTAGGCAATAATTTTCAATACTCCGCTATCGATAGATTTCAGTTTGAGCTCCAATTTTTATGATTTCTGCAGCAATGACACATAGTTGATTGTATGTGTCTGGAAGTATAAGAATCACGCCCGTGTATAGCGAAGTCGTATATAACAAATGCCGTTCGATTATGCTTAAAGCAAAAAAGTAATTCTTTTTGTCGGACTGGTTTGGGAATTCGACAATTTAATCTGATTGAACTGAGGCAAGGATTTCAATACTTCGCTATCGATAGATTTCAATTCGGGCCCCAACTTTTATGATTCCTCATTAATGACACATAGTTGATTGTATGTGTCTGGAAGTATAAGAATCACCCCTGTGTATAACGAAGTCGTATATAACGAATTCCTTTCGATTATGTTGACAGCAAAAAAGCAATTCGGGCTAGTTTCGGAATTCGACAGTTTAACTGATGATTGAACTGAGGCGAGAATTTCAACGCTTCGCTATCGATGGATTTTAATTTGGGCCCCAACTTTTGTGATTTCTGCAACAATAATACTTAGTTGATTGTATGCGTCTAGAAGTATAAGAGTCGCTTCCGTTTATAACGAAGTCGTATATAGCGAATTTACTGCGTTAACCAGACTCGAGATAAGCGGTCCTTAATCGTATTTTGCTCAAATTTACATCCAGTCGTTTTTATTTTATTTATTTATTTTTTTCAAATGCCAATATTCCTATCGAAACATTAATTTGAGGATCGTAACGTCTTGCTGTCATTTTTTACTTCAATAAATTAGAAGTTCTTGAATAATGTCGTGCGAAGCATTCGCAAACAATAGTGCAATGTATCGCCCCTCCCCCCCTTCCACTGCACCAGAAAAAAATCAACTCTTGAGAAAAAAATATATAATGATACTGAGATTTATCATGTTGAAATAAGCTTTTCTTTTCTGATTTCAATGCAACAACTGTGGATTCGAACCTGTAATGGTTTCAGAATCATTTTATATTATACAAAATGTGCATACTGCTAAGTCCTTTTCTCCAATGCAATTTAAATGCTGTTGTAAATAGCCATGGTTATTTAGAAGTGTAAAACATTTTCAGCTGCCAAAGAAGGCAACTAAGCGGAAAAATGCAGGTTTTATTTTTTATTACAGATTGCCTATATTTGCCTCTGCCATATAATCTACATCTCAGAAGTTTTTCTAATGTTCCCAAGCATCAAATATATTTTTGTTTAATTATTCAAAAACAACAAATTGATATTTGTAAATGCACTATTATTTGAAACCTTACATGCAAAATAATAGTTATTTTTGGTATACGATGGCAAGCATTCAAATTCGAAATGTTAGCCATTTATTTTGAAAGTGGGACCAGTCCACTTTTTCTTTCAGCGAGATATTTAAGTTTTTGAGCTTCAAAAAACAGTTTTATTAATAGAAAGCTAAAAATTCCGTCTCCTATACATAAAAAAGCTGAATTTTTCGGTTTAAGATCATGCTACGTTTTATATAGATATGATCAACACCATCTCCTTTTTTTTCTTCAAAAATGGACCTGTCGCACTAAATAAACGGCTCACATGTTACTAATGGCAAACGAAAAATACTATGTTATCGATGTAGCGTTTTTTAAGTGGCATCTCTTTTATAATTGCTATTATTTTTGTGTGTATATGTGTGCATCGTGATCAAAAGAAAAACGACCATCGCGACATTTGAATCCAAATTATATGCAATAGATCTCAAGTCGTATAATTTATCCGACCACTTTAGCCGTTCCGTGTTTTAAAACCTGAGGGTTGGCAACCCGTACACACATTTCCACATTTTTTTTCAAAGAGTTGAAAATTTGTAACTATCTATGTAATGATGATGAATTGCGGTAATACCACCTGCAACCGCCTGGATGTCTTCTTATTTTTGGTTGATCGCTTTCGAACAGCGCAGTGCGTTTTTTTGTTTCTTTATCCTACCTGCCTGACCTTGGCAGCCGGAATTCATATGTGATACATTCACCATTCATTAGAATACAATTTGTTTCAAAGTTTCAATCTGGTATTAAAGCGCAATCCATCTCGCATGTCAGGCAGCGTAATTTTAAACGTCGGACCCGGCAATTAAAGTCTGCCTGGCTGAAAATAAATTAGAAACAAAAAAAAAATATTGTTAAACTGATTTAATAAAAATTCCATCAGTAACCAAACTGAGACTGGGAATAAATGACATATTACCAAACGTCTACATCTATTTTGAAGTCTATTTATTTATTCTTTCTTGCTCTCTTGATTATAAGTTATCTTTCATGATACACGAGGGGAAAAAACGAAATAGGAAAAAAATGGAAAGAACTAAAATGTTAAAATGTCGCTCTGTATTATTACTGCCCAACACGCCATTTTTCGCTCATCGCTCATCGAAATGTTATTTTTAAATTACCTTTTTAAAATATTAGACGGGTTATGCTAATTCCCAAAGCTCATCGGCGTTTGGGAAAAAGGTTTTGATGCTACAGGAATGCCTCCTAACACTTATCTCTCATGATATCTAATGCAGTATTAAGAATAGTTCGAGGTTGTGTTTTTTCCCCACCGGGCGGGAAATTTGCGATTCATTTTTTGTTCGTGACCGAGTGTCATTAACTCCCGAAAGAGTTGGTGCACATGATTTTGACTGTCGGTATTTATCAGATATTACGAAATTATTTCTTCTGCAGCTATTCGCGATTTCGTATTTCGGGCTCAGTAATTCATTATACGTGGTGCCCGTTTGTCCGCGGGATGTTTATGCCTTCTGCGCAGTTCTCTCTTTCAAGTTCACATGTTTCGCAGATTGAGAATGCTCGTTTATTGATTTGTCTGTTCCTCTGAGCTTTGAACAACGCCTTTCAAAAGTTTATTTTTTTACAAAATGTATTTTTTTTATACAAATCACTTTTTTTTCCGCCTCAAGTAAAGTTGTAATGTACTGTTTGATCTTCTTAGGTAAAACCTCCCGCGCATTTAAGCATGCGTCAGGTCTTCTTTGATCTTAGCAAAATTGGGGTGTTAGGTAAGATAACAATAAGGGGGAGAATAATAAAAAGCATTTTGAACCGTGTCAAACATCGTGAAATGATGCTAATTTCAAATACATAGTTTAGTTGAATGTGTCAAAAGGATATAGCAAATGCAAGTTTTAAATTGAAAACTTCGGAAAGTTGTCACCCACAACCCATCTACCTTTTATTAAGTGGAACTGTTCGCTAGTGCTAGGCGCGGTTTTCACAGACGGACAGTAATGCCAGCTTCGTTTAAAATCAACAAGTATGTAGTAATGTTGGTTTACAGCCGCTTCATCTTATCTCAGTTTTGAGGAGACTTTTCATAATCTTCATTTTGATAAAAGATCTGGAAATTTAATCAATAGGCAGTTCTTTACTCTGCAATAAAATTTTCCTATAATTTTTCCAAACTGTAGAAATTTCCACAAAATGTTCAGTTATCTGCAGATCTTCTTACAATTCAGCGTTCTTGTATGAGCTTTATGACTTGGAAGGAGAATAAATCAAAATGAAGGTTGAGAGATATTTTGATATTTTATACGATATTCTTAATCAGCGTAAACTGAAGTTTTTAAATTTAGTAAATACATATTCAAATCAGTAATCTTGTATCATTATTTTAATATAAAGACTTAAAATTACTGTTTCTCTTAATAGTTAAATCTATGCATTTCATGCAAAACTTAACGTGTATTATTTTTATATGATAATATTTATAACCATTTGCTAAATGTGATAATTTTGTGTTATTAAAATAAAATGTAACATAACTTATATCGATCTTAAGTATTAAATTCGATATTGACTCTATATTCATATGCTCTTTAAAGTAGATTGCATATATCAGGGGTCTGGCCAGAGGAAATTCGGGTCCGTTAACGGATCCTTCACAAAAATACGATCAAGCAAAACGGAACCTTCACAAAAATACGATCGAGCAAAACGGACCATTCACAAAAATACTATCAAGCAAAACGGACCTTTCACAAAATGCTGTTTGAACAAAACGGACATTTCACACATTATTCATTCAAGAAGCAAATCTGAAATCAAAATAACGCATAGCATATTTATGTGTAAAAGCCCATAACTTTTGGGCCTTTTCCTGAAGTTTAAGAAACCAATCGCTTATCCGACAATTTAGCGAAAAAAAAAAAAAAAAGTCCGCACTTCCTACCTGCGATACTTTGGGCAAGCGATAAATCTTTAATGTGTGGCACTTTTTGTTGGTTTCTTTTAAAGAAATTAACAACTTAAAAAAGGTAGTTGTTTTGCTTTACTAGCTCTGCTTGTTTGTTTTATCATATGCAAATCAAAATGGCTTGCTGCGATGTTGCTGTTATAGATTTCTCTGGAAATGCAGAGTAAAGATTTTTCTCCCTGCTCTTGACTTAAACAAAAAGGAAATAATAATTACAGCAATTATCTGCGAAATGCATTTAGAACTGCAAACTAATAGCTAGGGTAGAGAAAAAAATGGGATTGCTTCTGGTAGAGTGATCAGCTATTTAAAATTATCGCCATCTGACCTCTTTGGTGCAAAATTTTGACCTTATTTTGGCAGAAAATTGTCTGGATTCTTTTTTGATGCTTTTTGGTGTTTTGGTTATGTTCAGGAATTAATGTATATTTTCGTCTGTTAATATTGTAAGTCCGATATTGTCTGTTTTGTTACGTCTCCCTACCGAATTTTTTCCTCCGAATTTTCGGCGAATATGTCGATGATTATTAATGATATTCATCATATAAACCTGATGAAATGTAAGGGCCATGCTCCACATCGACGTAAAGCAGAAAAATTAGGCAGAAGCGTAAAATGGATTCAATGGTGTTCCTATGGAAAGTACCCGGATTTTCGGTTTCTGCCTTCAGTTTCGGTCGCGTTTTACGCTGATGTGTAGCATGGCCCTAAGTCTTAAAATTATTTGACTTTAATAAATTATTAATTTACCGTTTTTTTCTTCTGATACATTCATTTTGAAAAATGTGATCTCTGCATTCGACATGAAAATCGAATTTTACTTCAAGCTAATTAATCTTTATTAGGAGACAAATAAATGAAAATTCGCTTCATTTTTTGTTCAGATCACTATTTTAAATTTTTTAAAACAAAATTAATTGATCTTTTGTGAGTCTAAATACTGCATGGATCGTTTCATTTTATTTTTCCATTAATTGTGTTAACAGACATTAATAATATGTTTATCATAGACCTTTAAAATGCAATTGAAAAAAAAAATTACCAAAATAAATTCGTTTATATTCCATTCTTATGTTTCTGATGCCATCACTTTGAATACTGCAATCTCTTTGTATCCGCTATAGGAATCGGATTTTTCACATTTTTGATGTTAAATACGCTTTTTTAAGAGGAAAATAAATGAAATGTCTTTTTGTTTTTCATTAAATTAAAAAAAAAAATTTTGTTTTTGCATTTTATTTAGGGTTTTTTTTTTTTTTTTTTTGAAATTTTGATTTTCACAAAATTATTTGTTTTCACAAAATTATTTAGTTTTCCATAAAAAACGGACCCTATGAAAAATCCTGGACAGACCCCTGTATATACAAGTACATGTGCCCCGTAAAAATAAGAAAAAGCAAAATAGTATCACATAATACTAATTTAAAATATCATGCTTATTTAAAGCATGATATCAATAACATAAACCATGTTTTTATGATATCATCATTAAATTAATCATTGTTAGTGATATAAATATGATTAATATAATTTTTATATTGCAAACATTAAAGCTCGAAAAATAGATATGGAGAAAATATGGGATAGATATCGAAATAAATATGGGATAAATATCATGATATATATCACGATATATATCGACTGATATATATCGGCGAACCCTATTCTGAAGTACCTTAATACTTTAAGTCTCAAATTAATTTAATAATGAATTTATTTATATATATTTATATATATATATATATATATATATATATATATATATATATATATATATATATATATATATATATATATATGTATATATATATATATATATATATATATATATATATATATATATAAGGATATATATATATATATATATATATATATATATATATATATATATATATAAGGATATATATATAAGGATATATATATATATATATATATATATTTATATATATATATATATATTAGTTGAAAATACATCAAAAAACATATATGCCGAGAAAAAAATGAAAATCTCGGGGGTCTAAAGCCCCCTACGCCTTAGGGCCCCTAAGAAAACTTTCCCATCTTAGGTACCATCTGTCGGTCTCTCAGCAAAATACAAGGAGTGGTACTTAAAAGCTTCAACGTGATTCCAGCCATTTAAGGATTCATAATACTAACTTAATATAAGCGGGACTTCTGAGTCCCGTCGGGCATAAAGGGTTAAAGTAGGATATGAGCGACTAGGACCTTATCAAATGCGCAACACAGATCAAGCGCATCCATTCCCTCGCCGGGTTTCGAGCTCAGGTTTACGGCGATTTTCCCTCCTGTTCTGCAGCTTAACCCACTGACAGCTCATATGCCATCATGAAAAAGAGAATTAATGCAGAAAAGTTGAATTTAAAAACAAGCGATTAGATTTTATACAGAAGGCAGCATAAAGAACTTGCTGAATCGTAACCTATTGATGCTTACGTGCGAGAAGGATCCTTAGTTGTAATTGAAGCTAATAGTGGTGCCATCTTTTCGGCCCTGTCATTATCTCATTAGTTTGTTTCTCACCTAGCAAGAGAAGGGTTATTCATCTTCTTTGAGTGCTCTGTTATTAATAAAATTGGGAAGTGCTTTATTATTAATTGCAAATGAAGCAATAATATGAAAATTAAGAAAAAAATGAGTCCAACTTAATTTTATTCATGTCCAGTGCAATTAGACAGTATAACATGTGATTTTTATTTCAATGTATCTGAAATTGATCAATGGAGGAAAATGTGGAACGTTACAAAAACTTTACTTCGAATTGACTTTTTAACTCTTAAAATTTTCCTATACGTGTTACTGAGAAAGATCGAAATTGATGAATGCCGACATTCACTAATGATTCACCAGAAATATTACATTTTTTGGCTGATGTTTTTGCTTTTTTCATGTTGACACTCACAGGTGACTATCGGCGTTTACCAGATTTCGGTCTGACGTTGTAACATACTGTAAAAGCACTTATTCCCGTGAAAATTGCGAATTAGTGTATAAACTGGGGACTTAAATTCTCACCATTATAAGTGCTTTTACAGCATAAAGTGTTCAATAAATCACAAGCGCCAGGTCACCCGTTTACTGAAGAAATATTTGCCGAATTGTTTGTTTTGAAGAAGAATCTTTTAGATGACATGTTACTCAATTTTCTTCTGAACTCTGAGAAATAATTTGTCCTAGCTCCTCAGATTTTATAATTTTTCTCGGCCTCTGTACATAGCTATACTACACTGCAACGTTTCTTGACAAAAACATCGTGACGTTAGCCTATGAAAAACGAGCTAGATAAAACGTCACGGCCTACTTGGCGAATTAGAGGAGATCGCTGACTGCTTGTGAGCTCTTATTTTTTCCGCCCGTAGAGACGTTCAGTGTCAAGTTAAGTTACTGTCTAGTATAATCGTGAAAGACTTGAATTCGAAAATGTCGCTCACTGATGATTCACTGGAAACATTCGGTCTTTCGCCGTTGTCTTAGTTATGGGAATATTGATATTCACCGGCTAATGCCGACATGTACCAGGCTTCGTACTTTCACACTAATATATATATATATATATATATATATATATATATATATATATAGAGAGAGAGAGAGAGAGAGAGAGAGAGAGAGAATATAGATATACAGGGTGTCCACTCCTATCGTGGACCAATAGCTAATTTCTAAACCGTTAGAGATAAGCATATAGTTCATTTAGGAAAAAATCTCCAAATTACGAAAGGAATTTTGGGTCGATTCAATGTTTTTCAAAAAATCAAATTTTGAAAGAGTTACGAAATTTAAATTTTTATACAGCCCCTTAGTCCTATCAATCATATTTAGTAAAACATTCTTGACACTGTAACGTTTAAAACTAAAAAAAAATCACTCTTCTACGACAAAAATTGACCGAGTTATGACGTTTTGAAAAATCAAGATTTTGAATGATTTTGCATACGGTCCCTTCAGCGATCTCTCGATGACGTCATGAAATAATGCAAAATCTTGATTTTTCAAAACGTCATAACTCGGTCAATTTTTGTGGTAGAACAGTGATTTTTTTTTAGTTTTAAACGTTACAGTGTCAAAAATGTTTTACTAAATATGATTGATAGGACTGGGGGGCTGTATAAAAATTTAAATTTCGTAACTCTTTCAAAATTTGATTTTTTGAAAAACATTGAATAGACCCAAAATTCCTTTCGTAATTTGGAGATTTTTTCCTAAATGAACTATATGCTTATCTCTAACGATTTAGAAATTAGCTATTGGTCCACGATAGGAGTGGACACCCTGTATATACATATACGTATTGTACCCAAAAAAAATTAACTTACTTTCAATGAATTAAAGTTACAATGTTTATTTTTCCAATTATTATTCTTAAATATATATATACATTGAGAACTGCCTCATGTTTTCTTCTTTTATCAGCAATGCGCCGGAACTACACAAAAATTACTCCCGGGCCTATTTTTATTTTGAAGCATCGCGTCTCTATTAAAAACTTGATGAATTTTATTATCGAACACATAATTATTTTTCCGGACATAATAAAAGTTTAGCCTTTGTGAATAATGAATAAAATTTACATTCTTTTACAAAATGAAACTTGAATTTTGAAGGGAAGAAAAAGCTTAATTGATTAACCTATAGAAAAGCTTTAAAATTTTTTAGCTGGGAACTTTCCGATGGACAGTAAGAAGAGAAATACTAATCTTTTTCCCTGCTCGCCTGAGGGTAACAGGTGTTACCGACCTTTTTCCCTCTCAGCTATATAGTGCATAAATTGTAACCCTTTTTTATTTATGTTTTTGAAACATCTTTATTTATTATTATTATTGGCAGTGTTTCTTATTTATTGGAGAACTTTAAAAGGTCGTTTTTAAATCTTCGATTACATAATTACAGTTTTCCTAAAGAAAACTGCATTATTTATGCTTTGTTTTTTTATTCATTATCGGCGATGACGATGTACTTTTGGCCTCGAGTGGTAAAGGTTGAAAAAAATCCTCATAAACTTAATGGACCAATCTGTTATTAAGAATATTCCTCAAATTTATTCCCTTCCACTCTTTCCCCGCGATCATTACAACAATTATCGTCTGTCCTCGGGGTTTGCTGAGGGTCTTAAAAGTCTTATGCATACATGCATACCCGCTCGAAAACTATAATTGTGTAAAAAAAATACGTGCAAAATAAAAACAGAACTGCATATTGTCGGTGAAATTGATATCATTGACGAGCCATCCGTTATTACATTTATGAAAATTCTCCGCGTCGGAATTTTCATGGCAAGGCGTTCCGCCGTCTAAAAGTTTATTACAATGTTTAAGAAAAGTAATCATTTCTTATCAAATGCAGCTGAAACCAGATGCAAACTCATCGAGTATTAATGATCCTCGCAGCCTTGGGGGAAGTTTGAAAAATATTTTATTCTTTCGTCTTCTCTTTTTTTGTTTTGCCTTTTTCATCTTATTTTCATTTTTAAGCTCTAACCTTCTTTTATTGAATGCAGCGTCTATCATTACGGTCGGTAACAGGGTGGGGGAAGGAAGTTCGTTGGTGTCCAAGGGGTTGGATGGCTGACCTCTAAATGACATTTGAAAAATCCGACGCTCGGGATTTGCTCTCGCTCGAAGAAAGTTGGAAATATAGGTCTTTGATGGAAGAGCTGTTTTTAATGAAGTGTTACATACGGATGTGAAACTTTTTTGAGAATGGGTTTTTTTTTTTCTTTCTTCTTTGCGCTAGTCTTTTTTTAACTATATGGTTTCATTTTTATTTACATTAGCTCTACTTATTTCTTTCATTTTCTTTTGCCTGAAGTTTATACAATGTTAAATAGTTTCCGTTCGGTTAAACCGGATGTTCAGGAACGCGACGGTTGTTATGTTATTTGAGAGAACTGAACCATATTGTGTCGTAAAAGATAGCTTCTCCAAGTCAAAATGTTATTTTCCATTGCGACTAACTATAAAATAATTGTTTTCAAAAAAAAAGGGAGATAAAGAAAGTGAAAAAACTGGGGTCTCTCTTCTGATATTTCGGTATTAAATTTAAGAGAAGAGAAACGAACTGTACTGTGCGGCAGATATGCGCACAGCTTTTTTTATTTATTTTATTTTTGTTATTTTTTAATATTTTCTTCTCTTTTTTTTTATTCTAAGTTGAATCGTTATTTTCACATTCATATCCTATTTCGGGGACAGAAACTCCTCTGATGCTTTCAATTTTCCTACCAATTGAAAGGTATTTTTGTTTACTTAAGACGAACTTCATTCGAACTTTCTACGTAAATTAGAACTTTTGAAAGTAGCGGTTTTACACTTTGCGGTGCTGTTTTGTTTGTCAACAGCCATTTTAGTTGTTTTTGCTTTTTTGAAAGAGAAAGGCTAGTTTTTTGACTTTTAGTTTAGTTTTCAGAGCAACAGTAAGACGGCTAATCCAGAGAATAACAGTAAGGCATCCATCCTACTATCACCCCGAGACGACGTTATATTCAGGCATTTTTTATGACTGGTTCTGATTTTATTTAACGTTTACGTTTTCGGCCCTTTTGGTTCCCATTTGATTTTTTCTTTTTTTGGTGATGACTGCTATACATGAACTGTAATTTCGATGAAATTTCAACTGCGTTCAAAAAATATTATTTGAAATCAAAGGTTTCATTAAATCTTAAATCAATTTCTTGTTGAATAATGCACGTATTTTTTCAACAGGATTTGTTTTTTTTTTACTAAAATTTTCATATTTAATACACATAAATTCTTGTACTAATTCTCTTAAACCTTCGTTAAAAGCGATTTTTAAACACAAGCGATAAAGATAGATGCATATATGTTAACTTAATTTAAAAACGTCTCTCACTAACTCTTATCACTTTCAATTCGAATGTTTTTCGTATGACAAAAATATTTCTTTCAGCTACTGAATAACAGTGGCACGTCAAATCCCTATTTGGTATAATATACTTCTTTTTTTCCAAAATCTTCTGAAAACTCTTAAACTTAGAATAAAAATATAAAACTTAGAATAATCTAAACAGCTTTTGACTGTCGTTAAACTTATTTTTAAATTTTTAACAGTGTCATTACATTTCAATTTCGAAAAGTTATTTTTCAATTAAGAAAAGATAATTAAAAATTTTTCGTAGAAAAGAAAAAAGTAAGAAAATCCCTACTTTGTTTCTACTGTCATGTCAAAAAGGTCACAGTTGATGCAAGTGATAATTATTATTTTGTATCTATTTGTCAAGCAAAAACAGATGCCGCTTTTAAATAGTTTTCAGTTTCGTTTGCCATTTTTTCCCCCTTCACATGAAAAGTTTTAAAACACGGTAAATAGTTTGATGACTTTAACGATTTAATTAAGATCGAGGCCCCATTTGAAAAGCTTTCTTTCGAGAAGATAAAAGTGTAGTCGCTTTTTTATTTTCACTACTTTCGCCGCATGCAGCCCCGCACGCAGTACTTTAATATCTCACAATGCAGTGAGTTTGTGAAGTTCATTAAAAGAGGCGTGGCTGGAAAAACTTTTAACACATCAGCTATAAAAGGTAGTAAAAAGAATTTTATAGTTCCAGTGCCCGAATATCGAAAGCAGAACACAATCCGGTAAAAATAAATTATAAGTCATTAAAAAGTCCTTTTCTTCTTATTCTCAAGAACTATTTGCATACCTGATGTTTTTAGAGTTTTGTTTAAAACATTTCTATTGTTTTTCTACGGTCTCCACGTAGAAACGCAAAAACATTTCGAAGAAATGGCGTGTGTCCATCATGAAATAATTAGAGAAGGATTCTGTTTTGATTAAATTATTTATTTCAATCTTGTGAAATGTCAGGACTTTTTCTTTGTTTAAATTCTCCCCGGCATTATTTTTATTCGATTTTCCGTTCGACTTTTCAAACAATGAACGTATTCTTAGAAACGGCATATCATTTTTGAAACAGTATTTGAAAAAAATGCAAAGTTCTTTTGTATAGCTCTTTGTTGATCGATTTATGCATTTGTCGTCCAGTTTAAAATCGCATATTACAGAAACAAAGGATAATATAACTTTTGAGTTTGATTTTTTTTCTCGTGGAATTGTCCATGGAAACAACAGAAGGAACCTTAATATTGCTTCAGCTCCCCCCCCCCCCCCTATAGCTAATAATCTACTTTTTTCATTCACTTTATGCTAGTTTAATGATATTTTCTGTATTTTTTGGTTGTACCGTCGATAAATAATTTCTTGACTGCTTATCATTTCCGAGATATTACTATTTTCTTTTTTTACCGATTGGTTGTTTATTGTTTATTGACTTAATGAGTTATACTCATTTTCTTAGGTCAGTTTTTTTTTTCTTGTTTATGTTTAGTTTTTTTTCTTTAATACTTTGACTTTAATAAGCAAGTGAAATGTTTATTTTAAGCGATATTGTTTGAACAGAACATAATGTTTTTGCATGAGATGTTATTATTATTTATTTTTAAAACAGATGTATTTTGTTCTGATCTGAGTAATTACGCTATGCCTTGTACTTAGGGTCGTGGTCGCCCAATCGGTAAGGACGTCGGACTCATAACCGGTGTGTCCCTGGTTCGATCCTAGCCGATCAAAGATCCACCGTCTTCACCAATGGTGACTTGGCGAGTGGATAGTTGAATTACAGTTTCGGAGTGATTCTATGAAGTGTTTTCGCGCCTACTTCAAAACTGATGTTTAAATGTAGTGTCGATGGTGTTTAAACTATAAAATTAATTTTTACTTTTTAGAGCACTTGCCGATTGAAGTTCTGAAGTCGGTACATTTTTTTTTCTTTCAAAACTATTTTTATTAATCTATGCTCAGTATACCTTTCGTTTTTTTACGACTAAGGTTTTACTTTCAAGGAGTATAATCTTAGATGCGCTCAAGTTAAAATGTTGAAATTTTATTTCTATTTACGCCTGTTTTATGAATTTACAGACAGTTACTTCAAATAACATTTTCACCGTTGTTACCTTACGGGAAAATACCATGTAATTTGCTGATACCTCTGTATATAAGTATGTACGTATATTGTGTATGTCTACGTGCATAGATACACATGCATGTCGGCATTTTTTGTGATGGGATCACGTCAACGATGGCGTAACTGTCAACCACATACGATTCAAAAACTACACATGTAATTGTTTAAGTTTTCACCTCTGTCGGCACTCCCGGAGTGCCACTTTTTTTCTTTTCTTTTCTTTTCCTTTTATTTATTTATTTATTACACATATAGACCTGTTTTTGCTGGTACGGTACCTGTATGTAAGTTACATTCACAGACCAGTATCTGACAATTTTTTAGTTAAGAATACACTGCCAAAAATGAACTGTTGTTTTTACAATATAATACTGCAGCCGAGGTTTCAATTTAAAACTGTAAAATGTACAGTAATAAACTGTAAAACTAGCAATTTTACAGTTTCTTACTGTAAAGTTAGCAATTTTAGTTTATTGGCTTAAAATTTAGCTATATTATACTGTAAAAACAACAGTATAATACTGGCAGCAGAGGTTCCATTTTAAAACTGTAAAACGCACAATAGTAAACTTAAATTAGCAATTTTACTGTTTATTACTGTAAAATTAGCAATTTTTACAGTTTATTACCACAAAATTAGCCGTATTATAATATAAAAACAATTCATTTTTTACTGTATACTATTATGAATTACAAAATGAAGTGTATCATCTTTCTAAAATGTTTTCTCCTATTTAAAAAAATCTAATGTATAATTTTTCTAGCCTGTTTTTCAATTACCACGCTAGAACTTCCCTATTTTTTTTAAATAAAATTCCATGATTTAGCCCTCGTTTAGTACTGCAAAAGTGGCAATTTTACAGTTTATTACTATAAAATTAGCTGTATTACACTTAAAAAACAACATTCATTTTTTACAGTTTATGCTCGTACCATAATGTAGGTCATTTTATTGCATGTCTAAGATACTTTTGTGTGTTTTGAAACATTTGTGTTTAATTTTCTAATGCTTAAAAGTCGCGGAATGAAAACATCGTTGCTAGGAAACCTAAAAATATATCTTCAAATCAAACGAAAATAAAAAGGCTCTGCATTAGATAAAGTATGGTTTCTGCATTTTGACGGCAGTTTTTTTTTTGAAATGTTGACATGCACGTCCAGCGTTCGTGTCAGTTGAAATGAAGTTATGTACATTTAAGAGCCATTATTTTGAAATTCAGACAAGGTGTGGCAGTGACCATTTTTGATTTTCCTCATTTTTTTATATGTCAGAGTAGGTCATGAGAAATGAACATTCTGAAGTTTGCAGCCCCCCAAAAAATTTTGTTCGCTCGGTAAAAATTCCCAAAGTTTGATGTTATGCAGCGCTTTTTTGGTAAAACGGCTGAAAGACGCATTTCAGTGCGCTGTAGTTTTTTACAGAAACGCCAGCCCATGGTTTTGTTTACATTTATTGATTGTACAATGTGTAGTTATGAGGACCCCATAGTTATTTGGGTTGGGGTGTGTTTCTTTCTTCAGTTAAGGGGCCGCAAAGTATGGTTTTTAGACCACTTTCGCTCGACTTTGAACTGTGTTATTTCCCCCCTAAAAGCAACCCCCCGAAATTTTTTTAACATATACTGAAAATTTATACTATGAAGAGAATATGTGGTACGAAAATTGTTTATTATTTCATTGCTTTAAAGAGAAAAAGACTTAGACATTTTTCAAATTTTCAAAATTTGCGGTTTTTTGATCGCATTTAACTCAAAACAGCAACTCTAGGAAGAAAAAGCTTTTATGTATTATGGAACCTACAGATGTGTAGAATAACGTAAAAAAGAAAGTTGCGTGGGGTCTCGTCTCGTTTTCAAGAAAATAATTTTTTTTGTAGCTCATTTTAATGCTTTTTTCTCATAGTAAAATGTGTCCATCAAGTAGGTCAAATCTGCTGAAACTCTAAGTATATAGTAAAGATATATTTAAATTTGTATAAGGAAAGAGAAAAAGACTAAAAACACTTAATTTTGTCAATTTTTTTTATAATTTTTAGTTTTTTAATTGCAATTAACTCAAAAAACGTGAAATCCTGAGACTATTATTGAATGCACATATTACTAGCTTTGAAATATTGGAAAAAGTAAATTCGGTGAGGTATCTTCAGATGTATTCTAGTGGGAGGTCACGATGTCCTCCCGAAAAATTTCATGATCGAAAAATTTTGCTGATGATTCGGCAAAGTTGGAAACAATTCTGCAACATTGAACTTTTCTATTTATTTATTTTTTACATGTTATGATTATTTTTTTATATTATATGATACCTACATATGTGTAAAACGACGTACAAAATAAATCGGCCAGGGTTCTCTTCTAGTTTTACAGGAAAAAAAATGTAGCAGATTTTAATGCGTTCTCCCGTAGTAAAATGTGTCCAGTATGTAGGACAGATCTGCTAAAATTTAAAATACATGATGATAATTTATATATGTGTGTTTTATATTTGAGTGTATAGTAAGTGAAAAACAATCACAGCACTTAATTGTCTCTAAATTTTTAGAACTTTTAGCTTCTTATTGCAATTATATTAAAAAACGATAAATCGTTACTGAGGGAATTATTGAATTTACATATTACTAGCTGGCAATGACAGGAAATATTCGAAAAAGTAAATACTGTGAGGCATTTTTAGAGGCTCCCCAATGGGAAGTCAAAGGAGGTCACTGTGACCTCCAGAAAATTTTCAGATTCGGAAAATTTTTATGAAGATTTGGCAACTTTAGAAACAATACTGCAATATAGAAATTTTCTATTTATTTATTTATTTTTTACATGTGGGATTGATCGTATTTTATCATTCGGAAAAATTGGGAAATTCCTTTGGCAAATTATAACATCTTCTTGAGAAGTATAAGATACTCATGGGCACTGGAACTTAAATTTTTACAGAATACGATCAAGCACACGTGACAAATATGTATCATTAAAAAATCTCAATGTTGCAATAGTTTCCAAATTTGCCGAATCGTCAGCAAAATTTTTCGATCATGAAATTTTTCGGGAAGTCACTGTGACCTCCCACTAGAATACATCTGAAGAGACCTCACCGAATTTACTTTTTCCAATATTTCAAAGCTAGTAATATGTGCATTCAATAATAGTCTCAGGATTTCACGTTTTTTGAGTTAATTGCAATTAAAAAACTAAAACTTAAAAAAAATTTAGACAAAATTAAGTGTTTTTAGCCTTTTTCTCTTTTTCTATACAAATTTAAATACATCATTACTATATACTTAGAGTTTCAGCAGATTTGATCTACTTGATGGACTCATTTTACTATGAGAAAAAAGCATTAAAATGAGCTACAAAAAAAATTATTTTCTTGAAAACGAGACAAGACCCCACGCAACTTTCTTTTTTACGTTATTCTACACATCTGTAGGTTCCATAATCCATAAAAGCTTTTTCTTCCTAGAGTTGCTGTTTTGAGTTAAATGCGATCAAAAAACCGCAAATTTTGAAACTTTGAAAAATGTCTAAGTCTTTTGCTCTTTAAAGCAATGAAATAATAAACAATTTTCGTACCACATATTCTCTTCATAGTATAAATTTTCAGTATATGTTAAAAAAAATTCGGGGGGTTGCTTTTAGGGGGGAAATAACGCAGTTCAAAGTCAAGCGAAAGTGGTCTAAAAACCATACTTTGCGGCCCCTTAACTGAAGAAAGAAACACACCCCAACCCAAATAACTATGGGGTCCTCATAACTACACATTGTACAATCAATAAATGTAAACAAAACCATGGGGTGGCGTTTCTGTAAAAAACTACAGCACACTGAAATGCGTCTTTCAGCCGTTTTACCAAAAAAGCGCTGCATAACATCAAACTTTGGGAATTTTTACCGAGTGAACAAAATTTTTTGGGGGGCTGCAAACTTCAGAATGTTCATTTCTCATGACCTACTTTGACATATAAAAAAATCAGGAAAATCAAAAATGGTCACTGCCAAAATTTCCCTTTTTTGTTCGATTTTCAAAATAATGGCTCTTAACTTCCCTGCGCCATGATGATTTGAACGAGTCGTTTTCCATTACCAATTAATTTTACCGCTTCCTGTTCAAAACGAAAACTGAAAAACAAGATACTTTTAAAAAAAAGAAACATTTTAACTACTTTGCACAGCATAATTCCAAGTAGTCACGAAATGGGAAAACGAAAATCTTTTGTAAATGTATGAAGTATTTAAACTTTTGACCAGATCAACCACCTTAAGCCCAATATATTTTATTACTATAGTGGAGGGATGCACCGATACGCAAATTGGCCGATTACCGATCTTTGGCTGTTGATAATCGGACGATTAATGGGCTGAGTCGATTAATGATAAGGATAATTGTTTTTCTACTACCAATTTTACCATCACTGTTTTTTATCTCTTATACAATTCCACGTTTAGAAATAGTAAGTAATTTATTTCTGGGAGAAGATGTTTTTCCATTTTCCTAGTTTTCACAAAATAATTTCAATATTTTATCAAATTTCTTAGAACCAATTTTCATATTAGTGTCAATAATATTATTAACACATTATTAGTTATGTTAATTGGAAATAAAAATTTATAAAAAAAAAAAGGAGGGGTGGGGGAGTGTATGGTGAACACTCCAATTTAGGAGTACTTTTAATTCATACATTTTAGTAATCAGTAGCAATTTAATTCAATACTTTTATTCTTGAAAATTAAAGGTTATCTGAAAGCACTGTGCTAAGGAGATAACTATAGCCACATGAAAAATGTTGCATCATTGTCTATGTATATTTATTCAAAGTAAGAGAATTCATTTAGAAGAAAACTTTATATCAACTGTGAGGATTATTATTATTGTTAATAAAATTATTCATCATAGTTTCCTAGTGAAAGTAGACTTTACAGAATAATATCTGAAAAATATTTTTCAGCCGATTAATCGGCCCGATTTTGCCGATTATTAATAATCGGCAAAGTGGCCGATTATGGCCGATTAATCGGGACTGCCGATTAATCGGTGCATCCCTACTATAGTTATTGTCATTTGTTTGTCCGTGTTTTTTCCCCCTCTCGTTCTCGATTTTAGTTTTTTTTTTTCTTTAGTTTACCGTGTACTTTTCAGTCACTATTGACATTTTTAAATTCATGGGGATCTTACACAGGGATCATCAATGTGGGACCACCCCGAAAAAACCCTCCAGGGTTTTATATAAAAAAAAAAAGCAATAATTGTTTAAATCAAAAAATTCAAGACAGTATCAATTTAAAATATAATATCAATTGAAGAAATTTAATATTACAATGCTTTTTCTAAATTTGTCAAAGAAGAAGTTTTTTCAGAGGTCACAGTGACCTCTCTTCAGGGCTCCCCTGATTCTATAAAACGTAAAAAAAGGTGTACAATGTTCAAATAGAGAATGGCAGAAAAATGATTCTTGAAAAAACCCAGGTTTTTCATCAAAAACCCAGGCGAGCTGGGCTTTTTCAAAAAGAAACCGGGTTTTTTTCAAACCCTGGTCTTACGTGTCTTGAAATTCTCATGTTTCGAAAAATATCGAATAAAAGTCCTGAAATATGAGAATTGCTTTAAAACTCCCAAAATAAAGGGGAATTACTATGAGCCGTTTTTAAAATTTTTCATGTGCTGGGCCAGCGAATGTGAACACGTGCGGCCTCTTTTCTTGGGAGCTCCTCACCTCCGTGATAATTCTTGTCAATATCATTGTCACGTGGTGAGATTAAATAATGAAACTGAGAGACATTAATATTAGACATTACCAAAACTTTAAATTATGAATATATTTTCAAATTTATTACTTTAGAGAATTGTTTTAATATTTACATTTTTTTTTTTTTTTTTTGGGCATCAATTGAAAGGCTTGGAGGATGAAAGGGCTATGTTACATTTTAAAAAATGAACACTGGACAATCGTAAGCAATGGATACAGGTTAGCAGAGAAAACTTGGTACATCAAAAAGTAGATGTCATTAGACCAATTTCATACGCACACTAACGACAAAAACAGAAAAAAAAACAGCAACAACTGCAACAGTAAAGCTTTGAACTTTAATTACTCGCAATCTGTTTTGTCACATAACCCCTTCATCTGCCAAGTCCTTTAATTGCTAGTTTTCTTATCACCTTCGTGATTATGGTTATTTTTATGCTTTTATTTTATAATTAAATAATTAGAATTTAGTAGGGCCATTGTTTATTTTTAGGGTCACTTTTAGTCAGTAACACTTTCATGTAAAGATGAAAAAAGCAGAAAACCTCAGGTTTTGAAAAGGAAAAATATTTTGCCTTAAAATTTACATATTTTGGAAAATGAGCAGTTATTGAAAAATTGTTAATATGGAAATATTCATAATTTCATTTTTAAAATGAGACAGAGATGTTTTTTTCCTTTATGGAGATAATTAAACTTTTGTGCTAAATGTTGCTAGAATCCATCAGTGAACTTTGGTTTTCACAACAAACAGACAGACACGCATACACAAAGTCTTTTATACTTATAGAAAGCTAGCTAGAAAAAGATTTATATTGCAAATATAAATATGTTTTCTTCAACTATTTCCACGACCAAATCGATAAATGAATAATTAACGTATAAATATAGCTAAAATGTAAAAAATAATTCTGTTAGCTGGTCTGTTTACATTCTCATTTCGAAACATTAATTTATTTCCCTATCAAAAAAACTTTAAATTAATCAAGACTTTTTTTTTTTTTTGCTTATCTTTAAATCTCAATCAAAAATGATCAAACTTGAAAGCAAACATTTGTTTAAATTATGTCAGTGTGAATATATTTACTTCATCTTCAATTGAGAAATTGAATAAATAATTCTGTTTTCTTTTCGTAATCTCATTTATTTAAATTGAGTTACTTTTTCGAGTAAATTGATCCTAAGTGCTGATTTTTTTTTTTTACTTCATTTCAAATTAATTTTCTTTTTTAACTTTTAATTAATTTTCTCCCGTTTTTAACCAAGTTTCTTAAACGAGGTGCCCTAAACAAATCATTTGAATTGAGAATGGATTATATTTTTATTGAAATTATTTGTAAATTAAGAACGAATTTCCAATGTTTTTCTTTTTTCTTCTGTATGCTAAAACAATTTCATAATTTCATTTCACGTGTTACTTTTTTAAACCTTTTTTCGACTTATATCTAATTTGATATCTAATATTTTAGAGGGGTGTTTTTTTTAGTAGTGTCTTAAAGTTTACATGTCAAACAAGGGAAAGATTTATTGTTATTCTGTTAAATAGAAAGAAGCTACAAATTCAATTAATGTTTTTGTGACTGCCATTTGCTGTTTTCATTTGTTTGTTTTTCTAACTTGTAAGAAAAATGCTAAAGGAGAATCATTTTCCTTTTAACACACTTTTAACGCTTTAAGTGGGAATGAAATGTACAGTACATATCTTATGAAAATATCTGAGTTTTTTTCGTATAAAACTCAAAAAGCTTCGTAAAAGTACAACTAGAATAAAATCGATTAACAGTAAAATTTCCAAATTTCCAAAATCGCAAAACTACCAAATTTAATATAAATTTGTGGCGGAGGCGGATATAAATATTAATTTCTGATCGAAATTTACCTTCGCTATATTTATCCTAAAAAATATCTCTTACTTATATAAACATATATATCAAAACTTACTTAAGTAGTATGTAATTTTGGCTCGGGTAGCATCACAAAAAGCGTCTTGTCTCAATTTTTCTAAATATGAAAAATTCAGTGAATGAATTGAATTTTTGATGAAAATGAGAAATAAATGAATTGATGAATTGAATTGTTACATCTTGAATTCAAATTATGTTTTTTGCAATGACGAATTGCAATAGGTACTGCCGTGCTAAGCACAAAAGTCGTATCTGCACTTTTTTTACAAAATTGAGTTATCGTCATCAGGTGGCTTTTTGTGACGTATTTTATCAAAATACAAATTGTATGGTTATTTGAGAACGGGAAATATTTTTTAAAAAATTCTGAAAAAGTGTCATCTGAATCAAATACATGGTGGCGCATAACTTGAAGGAGTTTTATCTCAGTTTGAGCCCGACTGCAGATACCACTTTTGCGCTTAGCACGGCAGTATAGTGTGTGTGTGTGTGTGTGTGTGTGTGTGTGTGTGTGTGTGTGTGTGTGTGTGTGTGTGTGTGTGTGTGTGTGTGTGTGTGTGTGTGTGTGTGTGTGTGTGTGTGTGTGTGTGAGTAGTTGCGTGTGTGTGTGTGTGTGTGAGTAGGTGCGTGTGTGTGTGTGAGTATGTGTGTGTGTGTGTGTGAGAGTAGGTGCGTGTGTGTGTGTGTGTGTGTGTGAGTAGGTGCGTGTGTGTGTGTGTGAGTGTTTTTTTTTTTTTTTCTAATTTCAAAAGAAGGATTTGTATTTAAACTTTCTTTTTTTTTTTTTTTTTTGGCACTATTTTGAATTAAAAAATGTCAGCCCCTGCAGAAAATTCTGATTGCTGGTCCAATCCGCGTCATGAAAACTTGACTTACACCATTGTCATTCCCACTTTAAGGTGCCTGCCTACCTTCGGAGGGAATTTTTTGAAATATTATCAAAAACAGTTTTTTAAATAAGTTATATGATAGAATTCGTCTTTAAAAATGGAGAAAGCACCAAAAAATAGCTGCATCTTTTTTTAAATTTTTGTTTTTTTGAGGGAAAAACATATGTGAAAATAGCAATAAAACGGTATTTTTGCAAAACATCAAAACTCAAGTTCAAATCAAGATATTTCTGTTCTGTAATTTTTTTTTATCATTAGTGACACCCATTGCAGGGAATACCCTTGCTCAGAAATACAAAGACACAATTTAAAAAATTATGAAAGTGAACATTTCTATAAATTAAGAAATTGTCGAAATATGACTAATTTTAACATGCTACACATTACAAATCATTAAATAATGATGTTCCAATCATCAGAGAGGGTCATTCCCTAAATCAACTCATTAGTATCGACAAAAAAAGTTTCAGAATATTACAAACATAACTTTTTGAGTTATGCTGTTTTGCGTTAAATCAAAACATTAAAAATTCAATTTCGAGAAAAAGGCAAAGGAAAGCTGCTTCCGGTTACTAAAACCCTTAGACCTTTAGTATTAAAATGCCTGTAGCTTCGGTTCTAAGCAAGATAGAAGCAAAATTCAAACTGATTTGGAAAGCTAAGAATTCAGACTTCAATACTAAATCATAAAATAAAAATTCATTTTTTTGAGTAAAAATTGCATTTTAAAGGTAGGCAGGCACTTTAAAGGCAGTTCTGGTCACTGACAATTTTTGTGCTCTCCTAATGTGCCATAAATTTAGTATACATTTGCGCAATTGAAAAGCTGAAAGAGAACCGCTCAATCCGTGCTTAACTGAAATTGTAAATGTTTTAACTTACACCACTATTACCCTAGCCCGTCCATATATTTTTACTTCTCCCCCAAGAAACTAAAATCGGGTTTACTTTTATTCTGCCATTCCATAAAGTTCCTGTAATAATCTAAACATTTTTGAAAAGACCGAATTGATTTCAATTGCAGTTGACATTTCCCCAAATTCAATAGTTCCTAAACAGTATTCATTTATTTCACTTTCGCGTATCATTGTTATCAACTTGTTTGCATGCAAACCTCCACAAGTGTTTATTCATTCGAGAATGATAACAAGCTATATTTAAAACCTCCCTGCTGCCCGTTCCATGGGCGTGCATTCGTTTCCATAGAAGAAAAATGACACCCCTCTACATGCTGCCCGTACTTTGGCTTTTTCCCCTTCAGAACACATGTTCTTTAAATAGGGATCCCTATTAAATACTCATTTGACGTAGAAAAATAATTGGTGTTTACAGAAATCGTTTTTTGACAGTTGTCCGTTTAGTCTTCGCAATTTCCATCGATTTTGCTGGGGGGCACCTTTTTTGTTACCAAATCCGAGTTTTACGGTTTGCAAGTTTCGATTGGTTTACCTTTAAGTACTGTGTTCATGAAGGGCTTTTATTTCCTTTCCGTGCCCTTTTCACTCCAAATGAGATTGTATGAGCACAGACCGGCTTGTTCGGTTTTTATTTTCGCTAATACTCGGAATTGCATCCTGTGAAGCCGATTTCATTAGCTTCTAAAAATTGAATAATTTCTCCGATAATGCAGTTGGTTTGTATCCGTGGTAAAATGATTCAGCGAACCGTTTGTAATGATCATAAAGTTTCATAAATGAACAAAAATGTATGTTTTTAGTACAAGCTCAATTGCAATACAAGCTTTGATTTGCGCTTGAGTGCAAATCAAATCTGCCTGCCTGTCCAGTCTGCTCATTTAAATTACAAACTCAAATTTCAGGGATCCATTTAAACGGCGAATGAAGAAAGGACGTGTTTCTCGTGAGGTTGACTGTTTAAGGACATAGGTTGACTGTTAAGGCAAGGTGTTTGAGTGCAAATCAAATCTGTTCAGTCTGCTGATTTAAATGTACAAACTCAAACTTCAGGGATTAATTTAAGCAGTGAATGAAGTCTCTCTTGAGGTTGACTGTTTAGGGACATATCACTTTAACATTTTTCGCTTTCGTTAGGAAAAGGAAAAGATATGTCCAAAGAATATTATTCTTATTTTCTTTTACGAAAGCTGTAGGGGGAAATGTAATTTTGGTTCTACTACGAATTTGAAATTACACTGTTAAAACTACTGGTTACGATTGGCACCTTTCAGGGGGAAACGCGTGTAGCACCAGCGGCACCCTGAAGGAAGCCGAGATTGCACCCATAGCTTGGGTGAAGTACTGGCACCCTCAACAAATGAGCACCGCGGGTGAAAGATGGAACCGTATGGGAGAGAATAATGGCACCCTCACCTGAATTATTACAGATCCTCATCCCTCTGCATTCTTCCCCTTATTGTTATCTTACCTATCACCCTTATTTTGATAAGATCAGAGAAGACTTGAGGCATGCGTAAATACGCAGAAGGTTTCACCGTGATTATCAAAGTACTAGACGACCAGTCAAAACAAACCAAGGCTTGTTAGCTTCAATATTGTTTTCTTCTGAATTTGAACTAAAAGCATTCCCGAAAAAAAAATCTTAACAATTTTTTTAACAAGTTGATTTTTTTTTTTTTTTTTAAATTTACAAAAAGCAATTCTTTTTCTTCCAAACCTGATAAAATATTCAAAATTCATAATTTTTTTTTAGTTCATATAGAAGAAAAATGTAAAAATTAATATGCAGGGGTTTTTTTAGATGAAAATTACTTGCTCCGTCTATCCCGCCGATCAAAAGCAGCAGTTGCACGAGTGTGCATAAAAATAAGTTGCATGTGAATATTTTTCTCTAAAAAAATTTTCCCCGAGTTCAGACATGTTATAAACTAATCTAAAAAGTTCCCTAGCTTTGCTTTTCTTTTATCCTAAAAAAGTTTCCCAAAAAATCTTCGAGCCTTTCAAAGGAGGATCCCACCTAAATGCTTACAATGTCAATTAAAATAACGTTTCGCCGTCATCATGAAATCTTCTGCAAGACACTAAATAAAGATAGACTATTCAACTCAAAAAGTTGGAATGACGTTCTATTTTAATTGTTAAATTCGAGAGTTCGATTTTAATTGTGGACACTGAATTGAGTAATGTGTGCAATTCTTATGATTTCGTAAAGCTCTTTACACTTATTTTTGTAAAATGGATTCGTCACAATTACTACTGAAACTATGACTTTTCTAAGCTCGTGACTGGTATGCCATTCTTCATTTTTAATGTTGATGACGAAAGATACTAGTTTTACAAGGGGCTCTTCATTTTATTTGCAGCTAGCTGCGTCGTCCGGCTTTGCACGGTCTTCCCTGAGAATAAAAATTTTGTCAAGGGACTGGTGTCTAAAAG
>JAXGGA010005404.1:0-78610 GCA_038373865.1 Uloborus plumipes
AAATAAAAGAAAGACGAAAAAAGTATTAAAAGTAGCTTAATGCATCGAAAAAATATCGCCAAGTCCAAAAAATATCGCCAAGTTAAAAAAAATATCGCCAAGTCCAAAAAATATTGCCAAGTTAAAAAAATAAAGAGGTAAAATGAATATCGAAAAATTAAAAATTTGAAAGTAGGGTATTGAGATGGGGAATTTGTGTGTCGGTCGGTCTGTCGGTCGGTCTGTCTGTCTGTCCCCCCCCTAATAACTTTTGAATGAACATTCCGATTTGGACAAACTTTTTTTTGTTGGAAAGATCTCGGCGAGTACAGCTCATTCCCATATTTGATTTTTTGATTTGAACAATTTTTGGTTCAACTTTGAGCCGTTCAAATAACCGGTCCCGCGATACTAACTTTTTAATGAACAGTCCGATTTGAACAAACTTTTTTTTGTTGGAAAGAACTTTTCAAGGATACTTCATTCCCGTATTTACATTTCCGATTTGAACAATTTTTCATTCAACATTGAACCGCTCAAGCAAGCTGTCACCCCTAATAACTTTTGAGTAAACAGTCCGAAAAAAATGACTGACTGTGCAGACGATTTTTTGTTTATTTATTCATTTGTTTTATTGAATTTATTATTATTATTATTATTATTTTTGGCAGACGATTTTTTTTTGTAACAAAAATGTTTCATTCACTAGGGCATTTTATTCTTAATTTATATTTAACAACTGGCAACGGATTAAAAGTGAAATTCGAGACATTTTATCAACGGACGAGTTTTTTTTTTCTTTTTTTTTTTCTTTCTTTGATAAAATGTGTTTTGATGTACTTTGTACTTTTAATTTTTTTTTGAAAACAATTGAGGAATTTTTCTACGGAAGAACTGTAACAGTTAAATTCTTTAAAAGGTGCGACAAAACTTTATTTATTCATTTATTTACTTTTTATGTGTCTATTTCATCTGATGAGAGAGGTATATTTTGCTTTTAAAGGTATGTTTGACATAATTTTTAGTCTTAGATAATCAAGAGAATAATGATCAGATGCTAGAATGCCGATGTCGATGTACGGGAAAGTAGGCTCGTTTAGTTCTTGACAGAACTTCTTGTTAAAAATATGTATTAAAGAAAAACTTTTTTTTCTATTTGGCTACTTTACAATAATGTAATTACACTCAGTAGTTTTTTCACTATGTTAAATTTTATTTCTTTCAAATAAAATTAGTTAAAAATCAATGGGTTAATTGCCATTCTTTTTTTTTTTTTGTATGATACCATCATTCTATTTTGAAAAATGGGTAATGCAAGAGAAATACTAATTGTACATCATAACATTTTTATACATCAAACGTATGAAAAAAATGTTTTTCTTTCATTTCTTCCATTTTGTCCATTTCGTCCAATTTTGTCCATTTCTTCCGGCGTCCCGGACTTTTTACAAAAAAGTGGACGAAATGACAACCCTGTCTAGAGTAGCTCTTCTTCTAATACGTCCCACGTCACTGATTGCAAGAAGGCATATTGTCAAAATTAAAAACATTGCACACACCTCTCAGAGCTATAAAGAAAACCTTTTGCAAATTAAATTTTGAGATGAGAGGAGACTGCTGCTCTGCTTGATAGCCCTCTGCTATAGACAGCTGGTGCCAAAAAAAAAAAAAAAAAAATGGGGGCCAAAAGAGGTTGGGAGAGGGGTGGCACCATTAAAGTTGACTTAAAGAAAATTTGGACAATTGAAATTTAACATCATTATTGATTAAATGACCTCTATATCACCTGATTAAATGAACTTTCCACCTTTCAACTCATACCTCCATTTTAATTTTTATGAAACTATAGCATGAGAAAAATATAAAACACACTTTATTAAGTAAATTCTTCTCTTAAACACACGCACACACATGTGGATCAATCAATTTTGTCATTTTTCGGTCAGACCTGAATTTTGAACTAAGAAAAGTAGATGGGCAAAACCCTTTAGCTTTTTAAGGTAAGGGGCAGTTGCCCCTCTTTGCCCCCTGAACAAGCCCCCTGCATTTGATAAAAGGGCTCATAATGTTTCCAGAACATGTGTATGCAACATTTATGTAACTTTGCTTTAAGACAATGTGAATGATTTTATCATTTACCTAACATGAGCTTTAGCACCAGAATATACCAACAGCAATATCAATAGCTATGAGGCAACTTACCATTGTTGCAACATTGTCGGCAACTTACCAACTTGCCGACAGAGTGGTATAGTGGTTAAGGCGCTGGCCTCTCACGTCCAAAAGCGCGGGTTCGAACCCGGCTCCAGTCGGTGGATTTTCATGTTGCAGAAAATCGACAGCGCTCATGTCGTATGATTATGCGGCATGTATAAAAGATCCCTCGAGTACTTGTTTGGCTTATATTATCTCTTGGCAAAATTAAATTCCTAGTGCAGTTTTGCATCGAATAGAGCCCAGGTGCCTCCATCTAGTGAGGAAACTGGGCGTCAAAATCCTTGTGGCGAGGGTATTCCGCCGATGGTGGTGCCACATGAAAGAGTGGATGCCGCTTCTGGGGAATGCACTAGGTCTGCAAATGGCAAGAAGCTAAACACAGCCCCAGTTGAAACAAACAAACAAACAAACTTACCATTTCAGATCTTGATAGCTTGGAGAAGTGCAACAATCTTTCATTACAGGTGTCCAGAAGAGACAGGCACAATTTCAGCAGGGGCTCTAGTCTGGACTGCAGTCGCAGGACTCGTTCGTTGTCGGGCGGAGTGGGCGATTTCCCGGTGTGTAAATTCTCGTTCAGAAAATAACGAATGATTTCTGTGAAATTTTCTAGGCTGTTGGAGCAGCTTTCCAGTTGTTGTTTCAGAGCCTACAAAGAAAGAAAAAAAAATTTTTATTGATGTTCCTTTCCATTATTATCAAGTATGAGAGAGGTACAAAAGCAGAAAACTAAAAATTCATTCATAGAGTTATTTTACAACATCCTCAACAAGCTACAACAAAATCAATACATGAATAGTACTTACTATAATGCCCAGGTAAAAATTTATTTGATCAAGTCTACGGTTTGAACTTGGCAGATGTTTTACTCAATATTTGACAAGTCTACCTTTATACCTTTGCTTTTGGCAGCCTCATTTGTTTTTTAGACAGTAGAGAGGCTTATAGAGGAGCTTCAAACCGATACTTTTGTTTTTATTCAACTCTACGAAAGGGAAAGCCAACAAACTACATAATATGCAAAAAATATTAAGATTTTATCTGGCAATTTCTCAGATTATTTAGCTTGGGCTGAGTCACCCCTGCAAACTATAAAAAATTGCTATTGTCGAAAAATTAGAAAGAAAGTCCCCCTTTTTACTTGTCTTTTGGCTAGGAAACACAGAAATTTCATACTTACATAAAGTTCCGTTTGTTGTTCATGAATTTGAGGGTTTGACTCCAATTCCAAGGATGATATTTCTTGGATTCTTTCTTCACTTTCGTTGAGCCAAAGCTCCATTTCCGAAATGGTATTTTTGAAATCTGTACTTTCAAGCAACTCGCACTGTAACTTTTGTTGCCAGCTGAAGGCTGTAGAGCACAAGTTGTCCCAGTGTTCGTTCACAGCCTGTATAATAGAAAAAATAAGCAATGAAGGAAAATCACACAGCTTAAAAAACATGCCAGAATTCATAAGATTACGGAACAATACAAGATGAATATCCACAGAGATTTGTTTTTCAAATAAACATATATGGAGTCTACACATAGTAACAATGGTCATGTTACTATTGTGAATATGATTATGTTATTATGATGAATATGAAATATATATCCTTAAGATAAATTATCATAAGGATTTGTCTTTTAAATAAAAATATTCCAATTTTACACATCGTAATAATGGTCATGCTACTATGATGAATATGATAATGTTATGACATCATTATAATAAATTATCATAAGGAATTGTCTTTTAACTTAACATATACTAATTTTACAATACAGTACAGAACCTTTTATCCGGGAACCAAAATACCGGGAAACCAGAAAAACGGCAACATTCTGCCGATTTTTCCGCCATTGTTTAAAATACGCATTTTCGGCAATTTCTAAAAAATTAAGCGCTTTTTTTTTCGTTTTTCTTTTGAAATACCTAAATGAATATGAACGGTTTCTTTATAAATACCCTATAAGTGGCATATAGCTCAAAAATTTTTAATATTGTAATATCTATAAGCACTTCTGGATCATTTTCTCTTCAGATTTTAAGATGCATTACTATTTATTATAGTAACTTGGGCTTTATAAACAATTGGCAAATATCGCTTCGTAACGATCCAGAAAACCGGGAAATTCAGTTATCCGGGATAGCTGTGGTCCCCAACATCCCGATTAATTGGTAAGTATACTGTATCAGCTAACCTGTAATTTATTAGAATGCTTCTGTTAATTTTATTATTAATTATATTATATCAGTAAATGTTATAGATTTAATACAATTTCGTTACTTTACATTTATTCATATCAAATGAAAATATATATAAAGTTGTTACACACATTTTTTTCAAAACTTACTTTCAGTTTCATGTCTAGCAGATCCCGATTTTCCACTTTTTTCACAGATGACATGAAAAGAAGGGCCGTTGAATTCAAGGTTAAAATATTTTCCTTTTGATTCCAAATGCTACTTACAAGCTCCTAGAAAAATATTTTAATGTATAATATTAAAATAAGTTTTAAATACAAATCATGAATTTGACCATTCATTCTACATTAGTTTTTACTGGAAAGCAATTCCATGCTTAAATTAAAACTATTTTAAAAGAAATTTTAAAAATTTACATGATTGAATCAATTTTAAGAACACATTTTTCTTTCACATGAAAAATTTCATACTGTTACAAATCCGTCGTACAAATACTTACAGTAGAGCAGGTAACAATTGCTAAACATCCTTCAATTAAGCAATTACCATAAAACACTGTACATTCAATAATACACCACATAACCAAATCCAAAACATATGACACTAATTCAAAATCACAACGCAAAAACTTTCTAGCACAACAGCTATTAGACGAGACTAGCTCATTCATAACAAGTCTACTAAGAACAAAAAAACTGCAATCATAGAAGTTTTATTTATACCCGCTAAAGATTTCTAAAAAAATCTGGTAAAATCTAGTTGACTCCCATTCAAGAATTTTCTTAATTCATTCAGTAACCTAACTGGGATTGTATACAAACTAAATGAGACAAGGGGATGTATCTATTCATTATAAAAATTTTTGTACAGGTTAGATCCGAAATGTTGCCAAGCTTGGCTACATCAAGTGATTTCTCGCCAAAAATGATGCACAGCAAGAAAGTTAACATACAGGTAAAGTTATTACGATCATTTTGAGTACAAACTAATGAAATAACAGGGTGGCCACAGGAAGAACAAAATCTTTTTCCCTGACTATTCCCTGATTTTTCCCTGTCCAACTAAAATTTTCCCTGTTTCCTTTTTTGCGGCCATTTCTCATGCTCTTGAAGCTTAATTTCTGCTCTTCCTTAATACTTGGATATGTCTGGCTGTATAAACTACTTTAGGCACTATATTTATGTAAAAAATGAGCAACAATAACAAGGCGTTTGAGACCGCTAATTTGTTACAAAAATATGAAGCTACATAGTCAGTTTGACTCATTGAACAGCACTAAAAAATGTCATTAAACCCACAAGGGTTTTTCTTTCCTTTAAATATTAGTTTATTAAACTTCCAACATCTCCAAAGAGAGCATAAAATTTTTTTACTTAGTTTTTAAAAACTTTTGAGGAAGCAATTGCATCTTCCATCTCTACTCTTTCCTCTAACTTCCCAAAAGACAAAATTGATAGACGATTTTGTATTTGTATTTGAACTTTCACAACCACACAAATAAAACAGTGCTTTTAATATCATATGTTGGACTAGCCGGGTACCCGGCCCTGCCCGGGTTTCTGTGGGTGTAGGGTGGGTTAGTGAAACTCATTCATAAATTTCCCAACACTAAAGTGCATATCTATAAACATAATGGCTACTTCTGTAAACAATGGCTGTGTTATGGATAAACTATAAGAAAAATAATGCAAGCTAAAAAAAATAGCAAGCTACAAATAATGTTTGAGTAAATAGGAAATGTTATAAGCTTGGTATATTAAAATAAATATATATTTACAGTATCAATCGCACTGAAATTAACCATTTCCAAATATTGCTCGTTAAATAAGTCCCATTATTAGTTTCTATCCTCGTGACAACATCGGTGAGGTGAAAACATCTTATGTACCTAATTTAGAAATTTTTTTGACTATAAACACTTTCTAGTCTCTAACTATTGCCAAAATCAATTTTTTTTTATTTCACCCGTTAGCGATTGTTGGCTCAGATAAATATAAAAATCCTTAGAAGGCAATAAATTCCATACTTACTCCAGAGAAGCCTTGGTTCAAAATTTTCAATATGATTACAATCAATATTGTTGCTGCATGGCACCAAATTTTTGCAAGAATGGGTTGAAAATTTAATCATTTAATGGGGAAATGACATAAAATTAACTGTTTTCATAATAACTTTTTTAAACTCAGCTTTTTAGAAATAAATTATAGCTTATCCTGCTCCCTGTTACTGTAGCTACCTACGGTGAAAAAATGGTTAAAATCGGTCCGGTAGTTTGGAAGATTACCCCGGACATACGTTTTCAAAAGTAGTCTTTTATGTATATAGATAAGAAAACTTTTCAAGAGAAAAGCCCGAACCGTTTCCTCTAAGTTAACCAAAAGCGGCCAAATTCGTATAATACTATTTCTTCACCAAACAGTCCTCAAAGTTTTATGCCTTCTATTTTAAATCAAATTATTTTCGGCAGAGAGACCCCAAATCCTTCCTCCTTAAGTCACTAAAAGAAATCCATAAAATAGCATAATTTACATACATTCAGGGAGAAAATCTTTGAATTCACCTACTATCAATAAAGATGGCCTAAATAAGTATTTTCAAGCCCATAGTTTCAGATTTTTTTCTGAACAGACTCCTCTCACTCTATATTTACATCATAAAACAACTAAAAGGTTTAAAACTTCAATTTAAAAAAAAAATGGGCAAGAGCATCAAAATTTCCTCTACTTGAGCCACTGTAAGATAACTTAAAGTAAAGTACTTAATAATTCAGTATATAAAAAAAAATTTTGAGAGAAAGCCCTCAAACCCCTTCTCCTAAATTCATCAGAAGATGGCTTACATTTGGATTTTTAATGTTTCGGTTTCGGAATTTTTTCTTGGAAGAGCACCCACCCTTATCTTTACATCCCTAAAATTTCAAGACTGCAATTTCAAAACAAATTTGGAAGACATCTAACGAATACTCTGTCTCTCTTAAGTCACTGAAAAATAGCAATAAATCCAACTTCAAAAATTTCCAGAACAATCCCTAAGCAAGGGCTTGCATGTCCCTTCCTATAAGTTCACGAAAGATGATCCATGTCCATGTTCAGACTTTCCCTCTTTCCTAAGCACCCTAACCCCCTCTTAACTTTTACATCACTAAATACTAAAAGTCTTACCCCTCCCCGATTTTAGTTTTACACATTTCTCGGCAGAAAGTCTCTGAATCCCCTCAGTTATGCAAAATAGTCCAAAATTTACCTTTTAATGAATGCTTAAGATTTTTTTAAAATTTTAAGTTACAACAGTCGAAACCCTTCTCCTAAGTTCCCCAAAGATTGCTTAAATTTGGGTTTGTAATGCTGCAGTTTTGTTATTTTGTCAAAAAAAAAAAAAAAAAAAAAAAAAAAAAAGCCACTAGTTTTACGTCACTAAGATCAGCCTGAACTTTTTAGACTTCAGCTTTTTCAAAACATTCCCGGGAAAATAGCCAAAACTTTCCATTCCCTTTAAAACTTCAAACGACAGAAACTGCCAGCAATTACACTTTTATGACTCTGTTTATGAATAATTCACCATGGTTTTGATAAATTTTCTAGTTAGTCTTTAAAATATCCTTAAATAATCAAATATGTAATCTTTTTTAAATTATGGAGCTCTAATTTAATTTTCCCTCATTTGTTCCCAAATTTCCTGATAATTCCCTGATTTTTCAAATTCCCTAATAATTCCAGGTTTTCCCTGTTTTCCAGGTCTGTGGCCACCCTGAATAAACACCAGATTTAGCAGGATTATCACAAATTAAGAATAACATGAAAATAACAAATATCTACAAAATTTGTAACAATACCTTCTGTTTTTCTACAAGACTAACAATGTTTCGAAAATGAATGTCAGATGCAGACTCTTCTTTGTAAGTTTTGACGGCTTCATCTAACCAGCTTTCGATATTTTTCAGATTTTCTGTAAAGTGTTGCCACCTCCTGATGTTGGACAATGATCGGTGCTCCTTGTCCAAAGCAGAGCTCTCGATTTTTTCCCACCGACTAATCATGCCTGCAGAAAAATATCAAATTTAAACTCTACACATTTTGCTCAAAGTAGACATGGCTCTATAAAATCTGTCAAAACAATGAAACAGGTATAATTAACCCCTTCTTTTTCGCTCCCGTGAAAATGACGGGGTGAAGTTTCGTCCTCTATTTCTCGCGCCCGTGATATTTCCGGGCTGAAGTGTTCAAAAATAATGCACGAAAAATAATAAAACAATCTATTTCTTATGCCCGGAATCATGGTTTATTTCTCAATATGTACACCAGATGGCTGCACTAGTCTATTTGCAACGTTTTTAGAGATAGTTAACGTTTTTAGAGATAGTAACTCGGTACTATTGTCCTGATTGTGATGTTGGCCTCTGCATCGCATGCTCTGAAATTTATCACACAAGAAAAAATTACTAGTATTTTTTAAATTATGCGTAAATGCAATAAAATTCTCTTTGAATGTTTCAATCACATATTTTTTATTTTCTCTCTTTGTTGGAAAACAAACATTCAGTCATAATAACCCTGAATGTTGGCTTTCCCGTTTATTTATTTATTTTTTAATTTCAAGCTAGTTAATATTCCTGTTAGTAGATGACAATACTAAGGAGGAGGGGGGGGGGTATTTCATCGACAGAGTTTCTTTCACAATATGCTAACAGTAAAATAAAAATAACATATTCTGAGCAAAAAAAAAAAAAAGCTTGCATATAGTGGTTGTCCCTATACAAGTTATTTTTATAGTACAAAATTATTAAACATGCTGCTACATTCCTTAAATATGGTATTTTTTCATGTGAGGTTATCAATTTTGCATGCAAATCGTACGTTTTCTTGTTAAGAGCATTATTATTTTAGTGTCACTCCTCCAGGAAAAGCTCATCTTCTCAAAAATTAAAACGTAGGTAATTTTTTAAGAACCTTTTTTCTGTACTTTTCAATGTGTTTTGAACCAATTAATACAAAATGTTTCCAAGTTTTTGTTTAAAAGTTGGGCTAAGATCTGAGAAGGTTTAATTTCTGTTAAAAGCAAGGGCCAATCCAGCTTTTGGTTTTGGAATAGCCACTATTAAATTAGCCCTGTTCATATGCTGCTCTTGTAACTTGCTCATAACCCTCTCATTAACACATTTCATTTTTTCAAATACATGCAGACCTGCTTGCCTCTTGCTTTCAATTAGAGCTTTTTGGGGTTATTAACCATAATGTAATTTGTAAACTTGCTCGCAGAAATGGGTAAAATCAATTCCCCAGAGACCATCCATTTTCACCCGCAAACAGGAACTTTTGCAACCAGTTTTTTTTCCAAGCAAGAGCAGAGATATGGCGGGTATAAAAGTGCCTTGTGGCAGTTCCTCTAGAGCTGTCCACAATTGATGTCAAGCTTTGAGGATGGAGCTTGTAACGAGGGGGGCAACAAGAAGTACGAAATCAAACTTTTTAATAAGGATATGTTCATGAAGCATAGAACAAAGGAAGAGGGGTTAATTGTTCAGTTAAGTATGACATTTTGTGACAAGAGGGGGATCACTTATGGACAGACTTTCATATGAGCACACAAATCAATTGGGTCATAAGAGAGAAATTCTCCCAGTAATTTAAAAACTCTAGCCACAAAAACACAATATTATGCTATCTTAGTCACGTTGGGAGGGGGGGGGTGCATGAACCACCTGCTAGAGCAGAAGTCTCCTACAAGCAAAAGGTATAGGTGTTGTTTCCTTATTTACGCAAACAATATAAACTAAGAGCGAATTCTTAGTGGTGCAGTGCAGAGCATTGCTCAAAAAATGCCAATCCATTAATTAGTTTTGAAACTTTCAATCTAATACACTACAAACCTTTGGTTCTGTGCTGAATGTCTTCCACTCTTTCTTGTCCCAGTTGGTTATCCAGCAAGAAGTGATTCAGATGTTGGATGACATCAATGCTTGACCTGCAAGCGGCTACCAGACGAGACTGAGGGAACAAACAGATAATGGTTATTTTATAACATATCGCAAGACATATTCTACTTTAAAGGCATTTTGTGAAATGAAACTATTTTGCACATGATAAACTGAACTTTATCAAGCAGTATGTATTTTGAAAAAGTAAAGCAAATTACTTAATTATGAGTTTAAAACTCAGCAAACAGCTGTTTTGAGGCTTTAAAATATAAGCCTCTTCATCAGTGCATAAAAATGAAGAATGGTTCACACGTCTGAAACCAACCGTCAAGTGAACGAGAAATGAGAGACGAATAGAAGTAATTAAGACCCGAGGAAATTTACAACAAAATAACTACTTCAATTCATGATACCATAAAAGAGCAAATGTAACAAATATTTTATGCATTTAAGTATGACTTTACGTGCATTAGTGTGAGAAATAAATATGCTTTAAATGTTTAAAAATCTATTTTATAACTATCTTATAACTTTAACCTTGATAGTAAACAAAGAGTAAATTTAAGTAATAAATATTATTCAACATAAAAACGCAACCAGTTTTTAAAAGTCAATTACCGTAAAGTCGGGTTACTTGGACCCACAAGGAGGTTACTTGAGCCCACAGTAAAATGATAAAATCTGGGTTTGGTACTAGCATTAGAGACTGCAGAGTGCTTCTACCTAGAGGAGAAACGAGGAACTACGTGCAAGTCTTCAACTAATAAGTACCAAACCTAGATTTTATCATTTTACTGTTATGGGCTCAAGTAACCCCTTAGGGTCCAAGTAACCCGACTTTACGGTAAGTTGATTCGAGTGAAATTATTAATGTCAAATGATGATTAAAGGTTTTAATGTTGACCCGCTATAAAATAACTTTTTAGTAAACTTCCCCAACGCTAACAATGCCATTCAACAGAAACTAATCAATCTATAAAACTGGGTTAACACAAATTTTCAATGTTGTTCGTTGCAGTGTGTTAAGAATAAAATTTGCATTTCCACATACATTGTTTTCATTACATTAATGAAAAAGGGGCCATTACACGAAAAACCCAGCATTTTGTGTATGCTCATATATTTAATTAAGAGGTAGTCATTTTAAAAGGTAATGAACAAAGTTTTGTCGTCCGAGAAATCCTACTCCGGTTTGTGATTTCTGAACCAACATTTTGTTCATTACCTTTTAACATCACTACTTTTTAGTGAAATACACGAGTCACATGCGGGACAAGATGGTGGCTTTTTCATGGAATGGCCCTAAGCAGATTTTTCTGCTTCATCCTGTATAACACACACACATTCTTCTTTTTTGTCTCATTCAGGATAATACGGTAGAGTACCTTTATAAGGCCAACCTGTATAACGCAATTTTCTATAAACTACATAATTTTTCAACAATAGTAATAACAACTAATCAATAAATTTTGTAGTTTATATAAAAACTCTTAGGCAATTGCATTTTGAAACAGTTTTTTCTGTTTGTGTCTTATTTCAAAGCTTTAAAATTTAAATTAGTGTTCACAATAAAAAAAAGTATCAAATAGGTAGCTCTTGAAAATGCAGTGGTCAAGCAAACCATGAAGCTAGCAGAAGCACAGAATAATTCACTTTCACTTGGTTGTGAAAGATATTTGAACGACACTCTATTTTGTTACATTGCATAATTAGTGTACGTCCCAAGGTGTACGTTATTAGTCAACTACTGTAATTTATTTTAACAATGATGCTATCCCAAATATTTTAAGTTCAAAATTTTAAAATCATACACATAAAATAAAATGCTGCTCACATAATTAGGTCCGCCATCGTCGTCGACCCCATCCGGGGTCAGCTCGGAAAGGACCGTTTCCAAACTGTCCATCCGTTCTTCGGCCTCTCGTAGAGCAGCGAGCAAGTCCCTGACGAAATCTTCGCTCTCGGAATCCACTTCTCTGGACAATGAATCTATTTACACAAAAATTGAATAAAAATATACTTCTTAGAAAATTTTAAAGGTGCAGGAGCTATTTAATTTTAAGAAAAATGAAGGAACGACTGAACTGCTGCATCACATTTTGCCAAAAACTGGACAAGAGCCAAGTTAAACCATTCAAAAGATGCGGATGGCTTTCGATGAAGATTTCCCAGCACTCATTCTTGATATTTTGTCGAAAAAAAACTTTGCTTGAAATTAAAAAGTCCAACGAGGGCACTACACTTTACATTAGTCAAACTCTATTTAGGTGTGACTGAAGCTATTGAAAGATAAGAAAAAAAATTACCCAAGAGCAGAAAGGTTCAAAGTTGGTTCATGCTAGCATACTTCTTTCATTCCCACCTTGTTTTTGCACAAAAAATAAGGTTGGATACTTTTCTAACACTTCACTCCAGGGTCCCCCATACCTACCACAACTCGTGGTTTAACTAGGATGGGGCCTCGAAGAGCGCTGTCTTTTTTTTCCGATCCCCCCCCAGTACCCCTAGAGGTTCGATTCACTTGGTGGACTTTAAAAACCACGACCCTTATTTAAGGTCCCCCAGCCACCACTGGCGAAGGTGGTGGTTCTTTGATCGACTAGGATCGAGCGATACTTTTTCAACAGTCCTTGCATATTAAAATTGTGTCTGAGTAGAAAATTCTTGGATTACAGTGAAAAACTAATACACGAAAAAATGTCGCACCAGCAACAATGATTTGAGTTAAATACACTGTCAGGTCAATTAATCACAAGATGGAAATTGAACAAAGAACAAGTTAAAGATTTTGTACTAACCTGTAATATCAACATCTGCCTGAGCATATTGTGAGTTATTTTCCTGAATGTGATCAGCTGAAACCTGTATTTCATTTTCATCCCTCATAACAGCTCCATTATCTAGCATTGGAGGACAACTGCCGACATTTGCAACGACTTCTATGTCGGAGCTTTCGTTTTGGGTTTCAACGGCAGTACACGTAATATCGAGGCTACTTTCTTGAGATTCTGATGAAATTTCCATGGACACAGACTTGTCCTGCACATATAACACAACTTTGAGTTCATGATAATGCAAGGTGATTATGCTCATTTTTGTTAAGAATAGAGATGTTACCAAATATTTTCCTCTGATTTAATTAAATAATATGGCATTAAAAATGGCAAAGGATGGACGAAAAAAATACTTGAAATATTTATTTTAATGCTTTTAAGAACACAGTAAAGCAAATATCAACAAAGAAAGAAGTTTTCACATTTCTCAGTTTTAAAATGATAATAATAAAAAATCATTTTTGACTCAAATAAAATTTTAATAAATATCCATATCTTATCATTTAAATCATATTTTATCTACAAACCTATCTGACAATGCAATTTTATCAGAAAAAGTACATATTTTTATCATGAAAATACTTCAAAAACAAAACCTAAACTGTATTAAGTAGTAAGATAATGCACTTCTTTTTTTCACGTTTAAAGATAAGCTCAATTTTACACACATTCAGATTTTTTTTAAAAATGTTCCAACAAATTATCACAAAAAAAAAAAGTTTTTTTTTCTTTGATTCTTCGTTTTGATTTTACCGAGATGAAAATATGATTATAAAACTAAACAAAAATATAGACATAACAACAAACAGGTGTAAATGAATGATTTCCTCTGAAGAAATGAAAAGAAAAAAAAAAAAGAATTTGAAGATCATATTAAAATAAGCTTTAGGAAACAGTCAAACAAAAACAACTTACACTGAGCACTTTCATTTCTTTGAGCCTGTAGAGCCGTTCATACAACTGTGCCCAATATACTTCAACTTCATTAACTTCAGCTTTGATTAAATCCACAGAACATCGGCTGGATTTCTGAACAGAAACCGAAATTGCAGCCAAATTCTGTAAGTCATCTTCGTGAATTTCAAATTGTTTCTGAAATGAACCAAAGAAAGGAGATGAATCTCAATTTTCAATTTTGCACAAAATCAACAATAACCTATCAAAGTTAAGAATAAGGTCTGTCTGAAGAATTTTGGCTCAATTTCCCCTAGGGACAAAACTAAAATCATGTTAGCAACCCTGAAATCGAGTATTTTTTTAAAAAATCAGGAATATCAGGATAACAAAGTCTGAAATAACTTGAAACAGAGCTCCAAATTTTCATTTTTAATTAGACAAACATTTGTTTAGCCAAAACATCCATGCAATAAATAATATAAATTATAGTTTAAAAAACTAAAAAATATGCTTTTATAACTGACTGATTTCCCACTGAATTTCAAAACTATTGAATATCGGTTAAGTTTACATGCACTTATAATACATCAACATGTAATACAGTTTAACCTTTAGTATCAATAATAGTATTAAATATATTACTTTTATATTTGTGAAGAATTTTATCTTTTATTCATAGTTGCATACACAAACAATTGAACATTTATAATACTGCAACATGTAAAACAGTTCAGCCTTTTTAGTATTAATAATAGTTTTGAATACATTATTATATTTGTAAAGAACATGAATTTTATCTTTTATTCAGAGTTACATCAGATTTTTTTTTAAATTGGGCTGAATTGGCTACTAACCATTTGCAGACCAAGTGCATTCTTCGAGACTGGCATCCATTCTTTCATGTGGCACCACTATCGGCGGGATGCCATTACCACAAGAATTTTGAAGCCCAGTTTTCCCACTAGATGGAGGCACCTGGGCTCTATTCAATGCGAAACTGCACTAGGAATTTAATTTTGCCAAGAGATACTCCATGCCAAACGAGTTCTCGAGGGATCGTTTACATGCCGCATAATCATACGACATGAACGCTGTTGATTTTCTGCATCCTGAAAATCCACCGACTGGTGTCGGGTTCGATCCTGCGCCTTTGGGCAAGGGAGGCCAGCGTCTTAACTAGACCACGCTGTCGACTAAGAGTTACATAAGTACAAACAAACAAGCAAAGCAAACTTACGTGTAAAACTAATAAAAGCATATTAAAAAGACTCTTACTTGTATGTCAGCTAACTCTTGCTTGGTCCAACTTTTCGATTGTTCCAGATCCGTCAATTGCAGATCAATTTCAGTAAGGAAGAGCAAAAGATGTTCTTTCTTTTTGTCAAATTCCTCCCATGTTTCCAAAACATTTTTTATCTTCTTCTCCTGTTCTGTAATGACCTTGTACAGCTTGTGCCATCGCTCGTTTGCAGTAGAGACACGCTGCCTCAAATCTTCACTCACATCTGGGTATTTACTCACAATGTCGTGATATGTTCGGTTTACGGAATGCAGTAGGTGAATGTTGTCTTGGACAGAGTGATTCAAATTCTGAGAAGAAATATTAAAAATATGTATTAAAAAATGATAATAGTGAACTTTATTTACTTTCATAATTCTGTTTTTTATTTCACTTTGAATAACATTGAAAAAAATAAGTCTGATTTGTCATGTCGGCAGCGCCTAAGTAGAAGATATTTATTACGAAACTGATGCGTGCGTTACCGATGTTTTTTCGCAATTCTTTCTTCGTGTTATGAGTTTGTTGAATTGAGTTTTAAAGTACAAAGATAATTTCAAGAGCATCGTTTTTCCTACCAAATTTTACCATTATTGGAAGCAGTTTTTTTTTTAATGTTTCAAAAACATTTATTTTTTCGCAAAATTTGAGTTTTCAAGCAAAATTATTGTCATTTTTCACTCTCTTTTCTTTTACATCAATATTCAGACCTGCGTGCGTAACTACTGCACCCAAAAATATAATTTTGTTTAAAATGGAAAAGTTAATCACTAGGAGCATTTTTTCTTTTTCCTTCCTTTTTTTGGACAATTTTAGTTTATTTATCACTAATGCAAACTGAAAACTTCATAATTGGTGACATTCAACAATTTTAATTTCTAAATTCTAAGGTTGCCGGATACCTGTAGATGCCACCATACAGTTGAAACAATTTTTCTACTTTTCCCAAGATAAAAAGTAATTAAGTCGCAAAACCAATCTTTAACAGAAAAGTAGGGAAATCTCTTATGCGTATTTTTGATTGCAATAATTGCAGAATTAGATTGTTCCTTCGTTTCACAATTGTTTCACAATAGAAAAAACACAGAATAGAAAAATAATGAGACAACACAAACCTCAAAAGTTTTCATGCCATCCAAATATGTGCTTCTTGAATGTTCAGGAACAGAATAATCTACTTCCTTCGACATAGATTCTCTTAAATTTAGCCACGCTTCCAAAGAATCGAGCCCACTGAAAACTCTACTCCATACTACGTTCAAATTCTTCAATCTAAGGGGGAGAATAGACGAGCTTGAGTTCGCAAGAGAGTTTGAGTTTTTAACAACAAATATTGAAAACATTTTCATGGTATCTAATCTAATACTCAAATATGTATAATTTAATACTGTAAAATCCTGAAAGTAACCCCCCTCCATTTCAAAAGCAAACTGATACATTTCAGAAGGGGGGGGGGGGGCTATATTTGATGGGGGGGACTACTTTCGGGATTTTACGGTAAACATGAACACACACACTTTAATTTTACAATGCAGCATGGTACCCCTTCTAGACATTGCTACTGTTTATTTTATTTAAAATGAAGTTTCAGGATATTACAATGCAAAACATTTCAACATAAGCTATTAATGACTAACTGTTATTTAAACTTTGCTTACTTTTCAAAAAATTAAATTTTACTGGTTTTTCTTTTCGAATTATCACAATATATTTCAGATAACAAACTTCCACTTGTCTTTTAAATGAAACAAAAATATGAATTCTCTTAAAATGGTTGAAAGTCAGTCAAATTTTAAAAACTGAAACTTTTGACGAATTTAATTTGCTTTCATTATTTTGTAAACAAAGGAAACAAGTATAAGTTTTTTTTTCTTTAAATTACCATATTTCCCTGTAAAAGAGAAAATTTGCAAGAGGTTAGATAAAATTTTCTTTTTAAATAAAGAAAAGTTAAGGGGAGTGAGGAGGTCATTTCACATAAGAATCAACAGGAATGGTGTTGAAGGCAATTTTTATGCTGTACAACATAATTTGATCAATCTTCGTATTTCCCTTTAAAAGTTCAAACTCCCTGCACTTATGTATTTGTTTTCAACTAAAATAAAGATCAATGAATATTTGAAAAACATTAATCATGTAACCAATAATTGAAACACTTATTCTGTAGGGTACAGCTGAACATAGAACAGTTCAGCAGGAAACGACTTTGCTGAGAGTTTTACTTTTAATGTTAAATAAAATAAGAAATATAGCTTACTTTGTCAGTCTTCGCAATAAATGCACTTCTAAGACATTCAATCTTCTGTTTATATTTTCACAATTTTGTTGAACAGCTTCACTAACAGAACAATTTATTTCTTCGGATTTATTGAGCAGTTTATTCAAATTTTCATTCAAAGTATTCATCTGATGGCTGTGGGCCTCCAAATTTGCTTGTATAGACTGTCAAATGACAAAACAGGAAAATTACATTGCTGAACATTTTTTTTTACTAACTCTGCGCAAGCTTTTTTCATAAGAAAAATTTCTCTTATTTTATTAAAATTAATGTTCAAAACAAATGAACCAAAACCAGCAGAAGGAATAAAGTTCAATATAAGTATAAATTTAGTTAGTTAGGAACATACTATTTTAATGACTTAGATAAAAATTTCAAGTAACAACAAAACATATTTGAAGCTTTTAAAAGACAGAAAATGATCTAAATATATCTTGCAAACAGGCATTAAATTGCAGAGGATAAAATATGCCGAATCAGGCAAGGCAATGTAAAAAAAGAAAATAGGTAACTTTTCCCGGAAAATAACCACTCACAGGCATGTTTCCTCGTCGTTTGATAAACTAGTTTTACAGATGTTTCTACCAGTATTCTTCATGAAAATATAGAAAAATTTTGGGGACATTCCAATAATTGAGATTTTGGATATTTTGCCAAAATTTTGGGTAGTAGTCATTTAATTTTGGCCACTTGTGCTAGGCTGAAAAACATAAACTCTTAGTCTTTGGTATAAAAAAATTTGCAGCATAGATTGTTTTGCTTGAAATGGACATTTTTTAGTCAGTTGCAAATACTTGACTCAAAAAGTTTGAAAATTCAATATTTAGTTATTATTACGCAGCTGATCATTAATTAATGATTTTATATTTTGAATGCCAATTAAAATCTTATGAGAAATTAACTTAAGTTTAAGAAACATACTGATTCATGTTTTGTACATGCTATTAAAACAACCAAAATTACCTCAATGGAAGCAAGTTGTTTTCTTATTTCTGTTTCAGAAATTTCTCTCGACTTAATTACATTATGGAGATCAACTTCGGAAGAAGTTAAGGTTTGATCAAGCATCAGAATAAGGTCATCCACACGTTTTCTGTCTTCCAATAATTCATTAAAAGATTCCAATCTGTAAATAAAAGAAAATGTAGTAAACATATGCGACTACTTACATTTATGGTGGGTTGTTATTGCTCAAATATTAATTATAACCTATATTATCACATACCATATTACTTTTTAAGTATTACTACTTACATGGCTGGAACAAATTACTGTCGGCCCCACTTAAACGAATACTGTCGGTTCCAAGAAATATTATTCGATAAAGCGGGGTATTTGTTTAAGCGGGAATCTTTAACATTGCGTCTGTCTATGGTATGGGAAACATTTGGTTCCAGGATGTTTTATTTCTATAAGCGGGGTATTTGTTTATCCGTTTCCCAGTTAAGTGGGGCCGACAATATATGATTTTGTATTGCAAGTGATTTTCAAAGTAAATACATAGTCAAAATGAAATAATTAAATACATTCTAATCTGTATGTATAATTTTATTTACGAATGTCTGAAAATAATGTTTTCATTAGATAAATGTCCTAGTTTTACATTTCAAACAATTAATTATCCTAGCTGTGCTTCAAAATATTTCAATAAAATGATCAGAGGATATGGAGTTTAAAATGAAATTTATCATGTATCTGAGATACTTTTAAACTATTATTTTTTATTAGTTTTTCTTTGTTAATTCAAACATTATATCTTTATTTACAAAAAAAGAAAAAGAAAAGAAACAAATATGAAGAAAATCATACCGTGTATTGAAGAAAGTATTGATTTTAGATTGAGTATCTTTCAAAGATTCCATTAACTCATAACCATTTTCTGGCATTTCTCCATTTTTAACAAGCATTTCACCAAGACTAATATTTTCTTCAAAGGCTTTGAATTTATGTTCTATTTCAGGACGAATAGTCTAGAAGGATAAATTAAAAGAAAAAGAAAACAAATGGTTACAATTGATTCAACAACAGGTTAATATATTGATTTCAACACATCCACATAGTAGAAGACCATTCTAAAGCACACTTTGGGATCAGAAGATTTGGCTTCATACAGATTACTATTTTAAATTCATAAAATAATATTTAGAACAAACCAAGATTGAAATAAGTTTTAACTACAAGGAATATTAGAGCTCAAATTCCGACTGCGTTCAGAGTATTCGCCCGGGCAACAGCCGTGACCTCATAAATAACTTCCCAGGCCATAATTGCATAAGATGTCCAAGCAATTGTGCTCTGGACATCACTTGTGCCATTCGGGAAGAAACAACGTGGCAGACAGAACAGCAGAGTAACGCGCCGGTCAATGCAGGAACAATCCTGCATTTGCTTCTATATTTTGGCACAAAATGATAACATTCTTAACTTTGGCGACAATTATTGTTCCTCTACCATCATAGTTGAGCATGGGATCGAAATGACTAATCGAATTTAATGAGAAATATGTTATTTTAAGTGAAGGAATTTACAATGAAATAGGCCTAACACTAAGTAAAGAATTTCATCGATCTCGTTTATCTGACAGGATTGTTCCTGCAATGACCGATTCTCAAGGAAATATATCCTTTTAGATTCATCACAGCAAATAGCGTGCGTATTTTTGACACTGTGTATGTATTTTCAAGATTTTGTTTTAGTCACTCTTCGTAAATCCTAGCAGACGAAAGAACAATAAATTTCAGCCAATGAGCATCATCCTTTGCTAAACGCCCAAACACGTGACCTATCCGCCCAGCTAAATTTCCTGGGCTGCTTGTGCTTAAGCCCGAGAAGCTCGGGCGTCTACTCTGGACAGCATTTGGGATGTTCGGGCTTCCCAAATGGCGGCTCTGGACGCTTTGGGAAGGACCTGAGCTTCCCGGGAAGCTCTGGCGAGCACTCCGAACGTGCCCTATGTGTGTTAATTAATAGTGTTAACATCTCACATTGTAACAAGCTTCAAGAATTGCACAGGAGCTGAATTTTCAAAGACAATCTATACTACCTTTTTTTTTTCAGTGAACAGTATTTTTCATTTAAATGCTTTAATTCAAATGGAACGATAAAATCTGTTTAACAATGCTGTTACGTTTGCAAAGCATTTCATCTACATAATTTTCTGTTCATTTTTGAAAAGTTTTGCACTTCATAGAGAATTGTATTTTATAGATCAGCAGGCTTGAAGTTTTCAAATGGAATAAAATAACAGTCAAAATATTTTGTCAAGAAAAAAAAAAAAAAAAAACATGGGAAAAAAGAAAAGAAAAAAATGCTTACTGTTCTCATATCTTCGATTAAACTTTCAAGATCTTTAGTCTGTTTGAGCTTCATTGTTTCCTCTATTCCTTTGCTCCATTCAAGTAGAAGAAAACTAGTTTTACTGAATACCTTCCAGCTACTATTCTCAACTTCAGTTTGATCTATTTTAAAATTTAGTTGATCACTGAGAACGGATGCAAAATGTTGATGAAACAAGATCACTTCCTGATATTTGAAATTACTAATATCTTCATTCCTCTCGGCTGCTACTGACTGAAGGCTATCCAGTGTGTTAACTGCTTTCTCGACAACAGTCTTTTGCTCCTAGAAAAATGAAGTTAAATCTAAATTACAAGAATTAATTTTCTGATTAATTTACTTGTCTGTCTCTTAATATGTCTCTTGAATTATTCATAAAAACAATCTTTTTTGAGAGAATTTCAAGAATATTCTTTGCTATTATTCTAAAAATACGTGTTTTGCAATAATACAGGATAATTTTATATGAATGAAATTGTCAGCAATATTACATTAATATTGATGCATATTGGCTAATAAGGGTCCTAATGCCATTTTAGTAAACAATATTTCTAAAGGACAAAATCTTTCTCAGGGGTGATTGTGAGTTCATGAAGGAATACCTGAACGTTTTGAAGAGAAAATGTGTGTGTGTGTGGGGGAGGGGGGGGGGTTAAACCAAGGCCCCTTTTACTTAAGCACACCTAACTATAGAATGATACAAAAAAAATAATTAATTGCCTGTCACAATCAAACAAGATACATTTCATATATTCGAATTGTTTCAAATAGTTTTTAGTCAAAACATGGTGCATGCAATTAATTAAATTGTAAATGAGTAATAAAGTTACTTTTGAGCTGGTGTTGAACAAATTATTTCCAAAAAATATTTTAAGGAGAGCGTAAAAGTCTAACAGAATTACTGTTTGTGTTTTTAGTATAAAAATATTTATAAAGTAATGAAGTTGCATTTGTTACAGAAAATATGGAAAATAATTTATCTAGATGCAGTACAAATAAATCTCCTAATCAATACATTATGACCTTTGTCAAAGATTTCATATTTATTAACACTGAAGTGAAATACCATTTGAAGATGTTATGTATGTGTTAAAAAACTTTAATAGTTGGGAAAAAAATAAAATTCAGCCAGAGATTCAGCCTTTAAGTTTTTGACATTTGAAGTCCTCTTAAAGAACATGGAATTTTTTTAAAACTTACATATTAGTTTTACTACCCACATAGTTGAAGCAAAAATAAAATAAATCAGATCTTCAAATTTGAACTTTTTGAAATGTTGATTTTCTTAAAAGACAGAGAATTTCGCTCGAAATTTTTTAATTTATGATTTTTTAATATAAGTAAAAAGTATATAAGTATAAATTTATAGTATGTGAAACTTTAAAAAAATGCAAAACTTTGAAATTCAGACCAAGAAATATATTGACAAAACAGCTTGTATAAGATAGTATGCATAAGCATGGTACATTCCTTCCTTAAGCCAATTGTAAATAATATTTACTGATTAACTGCCTGTATTAAGCACATAAAAATGCTCACATAATTTACCAACACCAAAAGAATAGCACAGAATACATTTAGGAATTTGCTACATTTTTAATTCAATAAAAAGGTTACACACGAATAAGCAATAACTTTATAATATAAAAATCCTAAGAAAGCAATTAATGTCATACTTACTCCAGAGAAGCCTTGGTTCAAAATTTTCATTATGATTACTATTAATACTGTTGCAGGGGTGATTGTGAGTTCATGAAAAAATACCTGAAAGTTTTGAAGAGGAGTGTGTGTGTGTGGGGGGGGGGGGGGGGCTTTTTTCAAAAAATCAAGGCTCCTATTATTTAAGCACACCTAATTGTATAATTATACATATTTGATCATAAATTGTCTTTCATAAACAAACAAGACACATTTCATACATTCGAATAGTTTCAAATAGTTTCTAGTCAAAAACAATAGAATGGCATCTTAACATTTTTGCTCGATGAATATTATTAGTAATTATCTGAAAATTCGAAAAGAAGTACCGAAGGTGGGAAGACACAAGCATAATTAAAAATATTTTATTTCCGGTATTTTCGACCATGAAAATACAAGAATCGATCATAAAAATACTGGAAATCCGGTAAAATACCGGAACACAATCACCCCTGTACTGTTGTTGCAAGGCAACAAATTTTTGCAACATTTGGTTGAAAATTTTATCATTTAATGGGAAAATAACATGAAATTACTGTTCTCTATAATAACTTTTTAAAACTAAGTTTTTTAGAAATAAATGATAGCCTATCCTGATTCCTGCAGCTATCTACGGTGAAAAAATGGTTAAAATCGGTCCAGTAGTTTGGAAGATTACCCCGGACATACATACAAAAGTAGCCATTTATGTATATAGATTAAACATTTTGTTACAAACTTAGTAAAGATTAAAAATAAATAAATAAATAAAGCATGAAAAGACTCCCCCCCCCCAAAAAAAAAGGAACAGCATAAAAGGATTTGACTATACTTGAAACTAACAATAATAATCAAATTTTAACATACCTCAGCTGCTTGCTTGTGCTTAATCATTCCTTTTTCAGTAAGAGGACTCTCTTCATTTATGAAGGATTTCACAGACATCAAATTCCTGTCTACCATTTCTAGTTCTTGACTTAATTCCTCACAAAGTGAGGATACTTCAACCAAGTGAGAATTTTCCGATTGCAAGCTCTCTCGCTGTTCATCGACTTTACTTTTAAAATGGGCTACATCATGAAGCATCTCTCTCAAACACGCCGTATTTTCTTCGTTTTGCAGTTGGCTGCATAATTTCTCCAGCTCTTGAAGTACAGCAAGAGGATGTTCTTTTGTCTTCAACAGGTTCTGTTGAATATGAAAAGTGAAAGTGTGAATAAGTATAAAATTTACAAGTATATATTGAATACAGAAACTGAGTAAGAAACTGCCTATTGATAAATTTAATGGGAATAAGTAACGAAAATTGAATTGATTTGTCTACTTGCTAAATGACATATTTTTCTGTACTTTGTTAGCAAAAAACTGGCTATAAAACCTATCAAGGTGAACTATTTCAAATAGCTTTACCGTAGTCGTCTTCAAAGCAATTTTATATGTATGCTACCAATATTTATATTTCTTAGGAAAGTATTACTAGGGGGGAAAATGATTAGTTTAACCAAGGCTTCACTGGATAGCGTTTTATACAGACTGTATCATTACTCAAAACATCAATGGTAAAGATTTGCCCGCTAGAGCACTGAACGAGGACCACCCAAAAGTTTGTTTACATTTATTAGCACATTGTTTCTGCTGTAAAAAGTGATGTTTATCCTATCACACAAGTAAAAAGAAAATTCTAGCCTAAAAGCAGGCTTGTCATTTAGGGGGGTGGGGGGTTGATTGGTATCCCCTGGCTTCAAGAAATCAATGTAGTTCTATATATGTGGGCAGTGTTTTTTTTTTTTGTTGGCTGATAAAATTTGCATGGGTTTGCAACCATTGACCCATCGTCCCTGGAAAAATTGAAATGAGGAGGCTGTTTAAGAGGGGGAAAAATCTATTCTGACCCTTTAAAAGGTGGGGGGAAAGAATAATCACGTAAAATAATTTTCAATAGTTAACTCTTTCAGGTGTGAGCTATTTAGACCGCATATCTCCCTCCGAACTGGGGGTTTTTGGCGTTTTTCTTGATATAAAAAAAAAAAAAAATACTTGGAAAAGTTTTATGTTAGTACTTTTAATTTTATTAAATACTTCAAGATGTTTTTTTTCAGGGTGAAAGAACTATTTTAGTAAAACAATAGTTAAAATTTAGTAAGGAATTGTCGAAAAATGCATGTTAGGAACTAAAAAAAGTTCTGCATGGGAAAATATAATTTTTAATCACTAACTAGTGTTAAAGCCTCAATTTTATAGCATCTCTTGCAGTTAATTCTGCTTGGTGCTGACCTTTATTTTTTGGAAAGTAAAAGGTACATAGATAATTCATAAAAGAGGATTGAAACGTATATAACCTATAATTTTATAGCTAAAGGAGCTCAAATATGACCCTAAGTGGAGTTCGGGCTTAGTCATCTTCACCAAAAAAATGGCACCCCGAATGACGATCAGGTTCAAACCGGAAAGTGTTAAAAAGCTAATTAATAAGTACAATTAAAAGAGATTGATTACCTGGATAGAATTCATTCTTCCTTGCATTTCTTCCTTGTTCCTGAATTTGAGAGGTAACTTCATTTCTTGATCAATTTTCTCAAGAAGCGAATTCAATTTCATTCTCAATAACAAATAATGCTGCCATGTTGTAAAAATTTTCTTGATCTCAAACATCTTCTTTGCATGCATGTCTTTAGCAGCATTCCATTCCACCACAAATTTATTCAAGTAACGGCTGAATTCGGCAGCTGAGGGGCTTCCAGAATCTATTGTCTTCATAATTTCTCCAATAGTCTGTTGAATCACGATTTCGCAGCCACGGATGTATACATCCATCATCTATGGATAGAAAATCCAGAATATAAAAAACAGTGGAGGAATACAAGCTATGGGTGATTACACAAATTTCTTGGGTTTTTATACAATGCATAAAACAATTTTGAGAAAAAAAACCCCTAAAAATATGACATTTAAAAAAAATTGCAGAAATAACAACTACAGAGATAACGTCTGGGAAAAAATCTATAAGCTCTATGTGCTGTCTTTTTTCAGATTTTCCAGGTTGTACTCAATAATTGTTGTGCTTTCTTAATGTGAAGTCAATATATATTTTTCTTATATTGTTTAATATAATTACATCTAGTTGCAGCAATTCAAATGAATACTGTACAATTTAAATAATCTATACGGTGAGTAACAAATAAAAAAATGTTTTAGATTAAATTTAAGCAATTATATTTATTCATGTCTTAAGAAAAAATACACATGCTTTGTGCTGTGTTAAAATTTAGCATTATAAAATTTTCATTTCATAATAAATGAATAATTATAATACTGTTGAAAATTTTACCTGAGTTTGCATTAAGTAATTCAATAAAGCCATATACTGGGACGGCATTTCATCACTGTGCATATTCTTGAATTTTTCCAGAAATTGAATGATGAACTGAATTTTCTCAGAAAGGGGACAGTTGTCTGAAAATGCTTCCATCAATTTGTAATAAAAACAGCTCATTTTTGCAATAGAGTCTTGAATGCGAAGAAGGAGGCCATTTGACTTCTGTGCAACTGAGAAATCCAACACTTCTTTGAGAATCATATCACCACGAATACATTGCAAGTTTGCATAGTGGACAGACAGTGTTTTCAAGGAGGCCTGGAAAAGGCACAAACGATAAATACATATATTAAAGGTCGAGGTCTGCCATATATATTAAAGGTCGATGTTAAAGGCATTTTTAGTTGCCACTAGCCAATGGCAACTAAAATTTTTTTTTTGGTGACTACAAGATGTTATTTTGGTCGCCAAACTGGGGACCTACTTTTTTTCTGAATAAAAATACAAACTGCCGATGCATAGTTCCGATTACGAAAAGAAAATGGCCATTTGCATTGTCACTTGGAGAGAAAATTTACCCATCTGCTGTACAAAACATCTAAATACATAATTTTAATGTAGAAAATGCTATGAAAATTTGTTAGAAAATAGTCAAAGATGACCAAAATTATGATTAATCAGCAAATTAAATGAAAAGTTCTTTCAACTTCAAGCATGCAGATGCGTTTAGTTTTCGTTTTATTTGCATAATACTCTTTTATTTAGATTTTAAAATAGATAATTTTCTTTTTCAGAAGAGGTTCGTGTGCTTTTTAAAAATATTTTTGTTTTATATATAGTAATTTAGTTTAGATATAGGCAAGTACATAGTGTAGTATTACTATATGCAGAATGAAGTAAAGAAGGACTACAATTTTGGAGCTTGGTTCAAAGTGACCACTAACAACGCCAAATAAGTAGTCACCAACTTTTTTGGGTTTACTGGCCAATATCAAATTTTTCTTAGTCTCTTATATATATATATATATATATATATACAGGCTCAACCTTGAGCCTGTATATATATATATATACAGGCTCAAGGAGCCTGATATGAGCAGGGTTGCCTGATATATACTGCCAGGTTGAGCAGTATATATATGTATATATATATACTGCTCAACCTGGACTTTTCAATTCCATGACTTTCCCTGACCTTCCATGACTTTTGCAAACTATTTTCCATGACCAAAAAAAAAAAAAAAAAAACGAACTCTGCTTTGTTTTTGGAAAATTATGCACTTAATATTCTATCTTGCAAAGCAAATGACCAAACATGGCGACTGCGTTTCACAGCAACAGAAGTCCGTTCGCTTTTGAGGTCAAAAAACGATCTTTTCCTACCGACACCCTCCTCCCCACAGTGCTTGTCCTCAAACGTACTTTCATGTAGCAATGAATTCTCTGTCCATAAATTTTACTGTAAGTTTAGATCCTGATATGAGTGAGGCGAAATCTGACTTCAAAACGGAACTCGTTGAGTTCCTGCTCCCCCCCCCCTACCTACACGATTCTTTAAAATTCAACATCGTTTTTTAATTTGTTTTTCTTTTGCATAAAACTCCTCGAAAGAAAAAGATTCAAACAAGTTTTAAAAGAAAAAGGAATCAAATGAAGCGGGTATGGGGGGGGGGGGAGAGGAGACCAAATGTAAAAGGCAAATCTGCCTATGCCGGGGGGAAAAACCATCAAAAAAACCATCGAGTCTATCTTTTTTGTCGTTCAAGGTCATATTTTATCAGATGACGGAGTCCGCGCAAATGCGCAGTTACACAAAATTCGCCGCTCACGGTTTTAACGTTGAGAATTCATCTGATTGGTCAACACAATGCAACTTGTTGGAAATTGTAATTGACAAATCAGATTGCACCCAATAACGAAGTAGAATGACAGCGGAAGTGTTTTCGTTCTTCCGAGATCGCGGGAAAAATTTCAATCGGTCCGGAGCGCTAAAATCCATGATAAACAGTCAATTTCCATGACTTTTGGACATTTTTCGCTGAAATCCATGACTTTCCATGACCAATTTCGATCATATTTGAAATCCATGACTTTTCCTGACTTTCCATAAGCGCAGACACCCTGTATATATATATATATTACACATGGTTAGGCAAGTGAAACAATGAAGTCTGGTTTCACTGGCTTAAAACACTGATTTGCATCTTGTGTTTGTACACAAATTAATGACAAAAAGAAATTAGCTTCTGTTTTCAACTCCAAGGCAATAATTAGTTTTCAAAAAATACCAATAAAAAGTTAGTTGAAGTAATTGCAGAAGTTGTATGAAAAATAGATGATTAAGATGACAATTTTCAGATGCTAAAATTTCTATCCATAATTAGTTAGCACAGTTGTAAAACAGGTACAAACGTACACACCTCTGTTTGTTGAATAAGAGCAGCAGTTTCTTCTTTAGTTGATGGTATTCTTGTGTATTGCTCCTAAACATAGAAATTATGAAATAAATCAGAAAAAAATAACAATGATCAATAAGACTATAGCAAAGAAACATTTCAATTGGTAAAACTGTAAATACAGATAGAAACAACAATTATAAGATTCAATACATTGGGGGGGGGGGGGGGGAATCTTGAATGGGGCTTTGCTAACTATGATTAAATATATTATGAAATATGAGGATCGTATGTTCATGCACAGAGTAAATAAAAAAAATCTTTCAAAACTTTTGCATGACGTTAAATACCTGAAATCTGTAACATAATGAAAAACTTTCTTAAAAAAATTATTCTATTTGAGATGAATTCAATGCATAATAGGAAATTTAAACTCACCTCGTCCATATGATCCAAAAAGGATTCAACTGTTTGGAAGACTTTCTCTCCTTCACTTTTTGTTGTACAAACACCGAGCAGAGTTTTATGACCCAAGTCCAAGTTTGCTTCAAGTGAATTCACTAAAGCATCAACAAACTTAAGAGAAGCTTCTAACTGCATTTTTAAAAGGGGATGTAAGATGGAATTTTGATTTATTTCGTTGTTGCACTGTTTCATGGATGTCAAGAGCAGTTTCTTTTCTTCCACATTATGCAAGATGGTCTAAAATAAACATCAATAAGTAAATATGAATTTAAATAGTATAGTTAATTCAAATAAATAAAAAATTTTCAATGCATATGAGAAAAATTTTGATCAATCAAAATATCAATAACGAGTACATTAACCGGCGAAAGGAAATGCAGTTTCCTGTAAAACATACAGAAATTTTGAAGTTCCTTTTGGTAGTAACTTCCTGACAATACAGGCACTAACTAGTGCCATTAATGTCAGGTTGCAGTTGTGGCAAAAAAAAAAAAAAGGCAACTGCATAGAAGCCATGTCTTGGACTCAGTAGTTGCCAGAGATGACTCCACCAGATTTCTTTTTGTTGAGTTATGCTAAAGCCATGGTTTACTGAACATCTGTTTCGGTTCCCAACAACATAGCCAGGATTTCATTTCAGAGGAGGAACAATGAAATTAGCAACTTTGTACTCAAATTCAAGTTTTTTGCATATACGAACAGGAAAATTGTGTGAAAAAATTGACATTTTAATTTTTGAATTCTCTTACTCATTTAATTAAAAACTAAGAAGAAGATTGACAGAAGTTACATGTAACATCTGTCTACCTTATTTTGTGAACGATAAGTAATATATGAAATGATGTTCAAGTTTTGCTATTCTGAACCCATCAATTATTTGATAAGCGCACAAACCATGTGATGTCCACATCAGATTTTTTCTGAGACCAATGACGAGTGTTTTCATTAATACTACTTTCATAATCGTAATTTTAGTTTAAAAAAATTTATACATTTGATTTACACTTATAACCATTCTTACACAATATTTTCCATAGTTGCATGGTCTCATCAATGACAAAGAACGAATCACAGCTTCATTTTCTTTAATCCATTTCAGTAGAGAATCATACTCAACTACCCATTTCTCATTGGAAATTCGCAAACACTCTAAATCTTGCAAAGATTTCCTCAATGAATTGCTCATGGAATCCCACCTAAACAAAGAAAATAAATCATTTTTTAAATATGTTAATACATCTTTTTAAATTTCCTGTACAAATTTTTTTAAGGCAGAAACATGAAAAAATAAGATAGATTGAACAACTTTATTATAAATTTTTTGTATCATTAAAAAGAAATAAAATATGCTTATAAATAATTCAATAAATTTAGATTACAATTGACTGATTAAATTCATATATTCAACAAGAGGCATTAGTGAGCAGTTTTATTTCATAATTCAGAGATGTCACAGATTACTCAAGCAAAAGCTAAACTTCAAAAGCCAAAAATAATGAGAGCAAAATAATTAATTTTCTCAATAACAATGGGAAAATGCTTTATTTACAAACCAGCATGTTTAAAATCACTAAGAATGTTTTATAAGCTGATTAAATCAACTACGTTTTATCACAAAAATAAAAATTTTAAATCTGTAAATTAAAAAACCTGTTTTTTCATAGTTTAAAACATTCAGAAACAAAAGTACAAATGTACATCATTAGTATAAATATTTAACTAATAAGGTATAGTTATTTTCAATTTATTTAAATTTTTAGACGTTAGATTACAAAAGGGAAGGGGCATTTATAAAGTATGGTCCAGAATTTAAAGCAACTTACTAAAGATCAAACATGACAATTTAATTCTCAACTTGAATACATAGGAAAATAAAAGTAATCAGACATTTGTGGTTAACAGATTTTAAAGTACAGAAACTATCATTACTACAAATCTAACTTATAAAATGACGTTTATTGCTAAATATACTTCAATATTTTAACACACAATCTTCTAAAAAAATAAGTTAAATATCAAGCTAGGAAACAAATAATCTATCTTAAGTAATAAAATCAGCGTAATCAACATTTTGCAACAACCAGTTTAATACTTAATTCTTGAAATCCAAAGAAACTCGTAAGACTGAAAACACAAGAAAAGATACATACCTTGCAATGAGAACTTCCAAATCAGATTCAACTTCTAATAATGTTCCTCCATCGCAAGTTTCTTTCAAAGTTTGGGCACATATGGAAGCTTGGTTTAATACAGATACACTACCCGCAAGCTCTTGAACAGCAACCTAAAAAATTAAATTGGAAAAGAAAATCATAAGAGAATAGTAGCAGTGGGAAAATGTTTAGTTATTTGTATAGTAAATAACAAAACCAACAGAATGATTGGGATTATCAATAGATCTATTTCAAACAAATCTGAGAAGGTTCTTCTGCATTTGTACAAAACTTAGATAATACTTCATTTCGAATACGCTGTTCAGTTTTTGTTTCCTTATCTCGAGAAAGATATTTGTTATTAGAAAGAGTTCAAACTAACTATGAACAAGGGTACTAAGCTACTATGGGAATTTATAGATTTATATTATGATATCAGACTTAATATGTATAGTCTTGAGCAAAGGAGACTCTGAGGTGACATGAATCAGTTGTTTAAATTTATCAAAATGAAATATGTTACGGGGTTAATGTTTTGCAGGGGAACAGAACAAGGGGACATTGTTTTAAGCAGTGGTTGGAAAAACTACATTTGTTTTGTAGCGAACTACAACTACAACTACTTTGTTATAAATGTAGTTAACAACAACTACAACTACTTATTTCAAAATGTAGCGACTACAAACTACTTTCGAATTGTAGTCGCTACTTCGCTACTTTTTATAAAATAAATGAATAAAAAGCATGCACAGTTTGAGAATTGACCGAAAGAAATAGAACCGTGGTTTACATTAATAAAGTAACTCATTTGAATATGGAATAGAACTAGGAATTGTCTTTGAATTTATTTGTTACGTTTCCTTTTTTTCCTCCCCCTCCTTTTCTTTTTGCTAAAATTTGTTCTTTTTAGATTTTTTTTAACAATTTTTACGAAAATTCGGCACAAGAAAGGATTCAAAAGTTGAAAGATTGAAAGAATTCAACCATCAATTTTTTTTTTTAAATTTCTTGTCAGGAAATGTTTGGGAACATGAAAATTATTTTAAGAAATAAAAAAAAAATTATGATGCCAAATAAACCACTGACACCAAAGAATGCATTTCATCTAAATGATGTATCTAAGGATCAGCTCATATTTTTATGGTTCTTATTCCTCATTGCGACCGCTGCTGTACTCGTGCAAGATTTGCACCAGTCGAAGTCAATTAAACTTCGTTTTTTTCCTTCGTTCTGTTTTTTTAAATAAAATTTCATTTTTTTTAATTTAAAAGTAGTTTTCAGAAATCGCTACAAACTACTATTTTTTTGTATCGCGCTACTCGCTACTCTACTTTTTTAAAAAAGTAGTGCGCTACACTACAAACTACTAAAAAATGTAGCTACTACAATAGTTTCGCTACTTGTAGCGCGCTACTTCCGACCACTGGTTTTAAGCTATTCAAATCTCAAACTAACCTGGCAATTAGGAAAAATTACAATTTCAGCAGGGTAGTGCGAACTTCGGACAGTTTACCAGAAGGGACCATAATGAACAACGGAGTTGATAGTTTTAAGAAAGAGATTGATTGGTCTATAATTTGACCAGGACCATGGACCAGCCTAGTAGGACCCAGAGATAGTTGCTGGTCGTCATATTTGTATTTGTACTTTTTCCTAGCTGTTTCTTTTTTAAAGAATATTGAGCTTCGGACTTACTTGTAATTTTGAAATATTGAAATCAAGATGTTCCATGTTCAGTATTGGTCCAGAATACAGCTTCAACATCAGTTCACTTTGAGTCAGAACTTTATTGGATTTTTCTAATGCTTGATGATATTCACTCCACTCAGTCATATCACTACGAGAAGATGAGTTAATGATTGATAGATTCTCTTCAATGAAGTTAAATAGCTGATCTATTTCCTTTCTTTTTGATTGACCATGATCTTCCAAGAAGGTGTTTGGAAACTGGTCGTTGATCATTGAACATAAATGCTTGAATGAATTGAATTCTTTTTCCTTTTGTGATATTTCAAGTTGATACTTCTACAAAAGAAAAATAGAAAAATTTATTTCAGGAAAGCACATGTTATATACAGATAATTAGAGTTAAGTTTTGAAGCCCAGTAGAATTGAATCGTTTATTTCGAAAAGGTAACATCTCTATTTTGATCTCCTCTGTCTCTTTAGAAAATTAAACAGCGCACGGTTATATTTTTGAATGTCATAATTAATGAAAACATGCCTTTAGTTAAGTACACAATTACTGCAATAATTTACCAAATAACCATTGATTATGACATTCAAAAATATAACCGTGCGCTGTTTAATTTTCTAAAGAGACAGAGGAGATCAAAATAGAGATGTTACCTTTTCGAAATAAACGATTCAATTAAATTAATTAGTGAAGGACAAATTAACAAAAAACTTCATGAAGTTAAAAGAAAATCATCATCAACTGACATACATAATAGTGTAATGTGTACACTTTTAGAAATAATCATTTTTGAGCCTCCAATAGATAAAAACTGATACAAAGTACAGTATAACTTCTATTTAACAATATCCAATTTAATGATTTCCTCAATTTAACGATATATTTCACTGGTCCCGATTCATTTTCATATGCCTTGAATTTAATGTTAAAACTTCATCAATTTAACCACAGTTTTTCTTGATTTGACGATGATATTGGACATGGCCAAATCATCTCTAATAAAAATACAGCGTATTATGTTTAAAAAAATTTTTTTTCTAACTAATTTACTAGCAAAAGTATTACAGCTCATATCCCAATAGTAAGGAGATTCATCCCTCAGTAACGTCTGAACTTCTAGCATTCCAAATAAAATCTTTTGCGGCTTGAGAGTAGAGTGATAATAATAAAAAAAAAAAAAAAAATGAAAGTCGTAAAAAGTTAATCCATTTTTCTCAGCCTGAGAAAACTACACAAAGATCAATAAAATATTTTATTTAATAATATAAATGCGTAGTTTTCTTAAAGAAGCAAAAGAAGGTATACTTGCGGGGCCGTCATTTTAACTTTTTCCGGGGGAGGGGGGGGGAGGGTAAAGGGTGCAAGAGCCAATATTTAGAAAAGTGCCAATTTGAAGCTGAAGTTTTCTGATAAAAAAATTTTTTGCAGAAAAAAATTAATATTGGATTCTAAGTCTAAATTGGGTCTAAATGCAAGAAAATAAAAGGGGGGAGGTCAAGGAAGTTATTTACCCCCTCCTTAGATTACTCACTTTTAAGCCATTGGGCCATTCTCCACTGTAAACCCTTTGAACCTCAATTTTTAAAATACGTATTTGTGTTTTTTATATACAGCGCATCTCGAAATGATAGGTCCACCCTTATTTTTCAAAATTTCGACTCTTAATTGAGAATAAAAATCACTTTTTTTGACAGTGATTATATATCTGTAATTGTTAAAACTATGTTTGATGAAATTTCTCAAAAAATGAATCATTTCTTCTTATTTGATGCAAATTTTCATTTTCAGACCGTTTCAAAAAGATGGGTCCACCTTCAGAAATTTTGCCCCAACCACGTTTATTTCCAAAAATTTGCATAAACATCGTTGCTTAGTCTTACTACGGGATTATGCTTGCTGCTGTGGAGGTATTTAAACAGATTTGAACAGCACTTTGTAGTCAAACAAAACGGGTTGTCCTTGCATTCTTTCGCTGGTTGAGCAGGGAAAAATTGATGCATTAAAACAGTCTGGAAAATCGAACAGAGAAATAGGTAAGCTTTTAAACAGATCACAAAGTGTTGCAAACATTTTTTTGCTATTTGGAAATGCTTATAGCAGTAAAAAATCATCTGGCCGCAAATCAAAAGTGACACCCCTACAACGAAGCACTATCGTAAGGGACCTAAAATCCAGAAATAATAAGCATATCCACTTTGGCCAAACAACTAAACCCTTCAATATCAAAATCTACAGTCCACAGAGCGGTAAAGAAGTTCGGCAATTTTCTTTACGGGAAAAGGAAAGCGGCTCCGAAATTGACTAAAAAGCACAAAGAAAAGAGATTGAAATTCGCACAGGAAGAGATGTCCTGGAAACAAAATAGGCATCGTGTGATATTCAGTGATAAAAAGGAAATCAACCTGGATAGTCCAGATGGTTGGCATTATTACTGGCACGATCTGCGCAACGATAGACAGATATTCTCGAAGAGGCAAGCTGATGGTGGTTCCGTTATGGTGTGTGCCCGATTCAGAGGGACAGGAAAAACTGATATAGCATTTGTAAACAATCGTTTGAATGCTGCTGGCTATAACAAGCTGTTTGAACAATATTTTCTCTCATAATCAGAACCCATTGGGGGCTCATTCTTCATGTTCTAACCGGACAATGCTCCTCTGCACTCTGAAAAGTCCACTTTTGAATGGTTTCTGGATAATGTTGTACATATTATCGATTAGCCACCTTGCAGCCCCGACCTGAATCCAGTAGAAAACATGTGGGGTATGCTCGCAAGAGCAGTGTATGCAGGCAGAAGGCAGTACAACAGTACTTGCAGACTTAAAAAGGGTTATTTCCTCCGAATGGTCAAAAATCGGGACAAATTGTTTGCATAAACTTGTAGAAACCATGCCAAATAGGATTTATGAGCTTATTCAGAAAAAAAACAGAAAAATTTCTTATAAATTAAATATTATTTGATGCGTGGTTCAGTGGACCTATCTTTTTGAAACAGCTGTTTCATCTAATTTTAGTTTCCCTCATTATTCCTATTATTTGTAAATTATTTATGAGCTATTTTACATTGAATGAAGTAATGTAGTTTATAAAATAGTGCTTTGTACACAATACAACCTTTTTTTTACCAGCATAACTTTCGTTTTTACTGGTGGACCTATCATTTCGAAACGCACTGTATGTAATATTAAAATATGTTAGTTGAACGTTAGGAAATAAGATAAAACACTTGTTTTAACAGAATTTTTATTTTGAAATCAATTCTGGAAATTTAGCATTACGTTTTTTCAATTTTCTCCTTAAAATTAACATATTTTAATGTTATTGTCTAATTTGAAATAAATTATAACACTTAATTTTCTTTCGCCGTTAAATATATCTACATAGTGTATCTTTTAATTATCAAAGGAAAATAAATGAGTATCAACATATTTTTTTTTTAAAAAGGAGGATTTTTTAAAACAATAATTGGATGTCCCGTGCGTGACTCAAAAACATGGTCTTTTTTGTTTTCCAAGCTTAATTTTCGAGCAAAACATAAACTGCTTTGGATTTACTTTTATTCACCTATCAAAATGTATGCCCAAAAGCCTTTTTAATGAAAGTTAAATATTAAATGAAATATAAGCATTTGCTTTCCTGTCCCATGCGTAACCGAAATACAGTCCACTCCGGATTTTCAGCGGAGTAAGGAGGCACAGCAACCGCGGATAAGCAAATGCGACGGATAATCCAAAACATAGGTAAAGAACGACACTAGTGTATGTAAAAGCCTTTTTAAAAAAGTCAAAAATACCACTCATACATTTAAATTATAACTAAACATGAGAAATATCTTTAAAAGCTAAAAACGATAAATGACAAATTTGCATTTTTCTGTGTTAAGTAAATTATCACCATGAAAATAAAAGGGAAAAGGAAATAAAAGTGTTAAAAGCCCGCGGAATTCGAATCGCTCATAATCCGACCGCGGATAATCGAGAATTTGCTGTATTTCTAAAATTATAATTCAGCTACGTAATTTCACTTGCCAATATTTACACTACTAACTGCTTTTCTCTGAACATTATTTACAGGTGTTGCAGCATTTAGAAAGAACTCAAAGACTGAAATAGGTGTATGCTTCATGCCATGCATCTTTAAAATGCCTGGTATTTCACTTGCTTTTGACCAAACTGTGTCCCTCTTTATGTCTTTATCTAAACACAGCATGACTTTTGTTGATGGCATTGCTCTTTTTACAACGCTCGCTAAGTCTTCGGCCGACTCCACAATTGGGGCATTTGATTTTTTGGACATTACTGCCCTTCTGACTAAGCATTTTGCTTTGCCCCCAGTTCCATCCACCACTCCTTTCCCGTGGCCTGCAGTAAAATCTTTCCAATGAAAGGTTTTCTTGAATTTGTTACTGAGATCTTTCAGCAGCGAAGCCATAAATCTGTTTTTAAATTCAGATGCTGGGCCATCTGTCCAAATTATTTCCTCCAACACTTTGTTTTCATGTGCATTTGACTGAAGCTCAATGTACATTTTTTCAATAAATGCTCTCACAGTATTTTTTTCCTTTTCTGAAGTATCAGATTAAATAAGGTAAGTGTTACATTTACCTTGGGAAAATATACTGCAGCTGTAAATAAAGTTACACTTTTTCTTGTCCAAAGTGTTCTCTGGACTTCGTCCTGGTATGAGCAACTGTAGTTCATTGCTAAATCTAACTGCAAAACTCTTGTTTAAGAAGAACTTTTGTCAATTTGAAACTGTCGAAATTGTATCCGTTTGGTATTGAAATGAGACGTTACATTAGCAAAGCTGTCCCGCATGCAGTCCAAAAGTTCTCCAATGCATGTCTCTTTTACTTTGCAATATATTTTTGCATCTTCGTTCTTTTCCCATTTTTTTCAAAACACATTTTTGGAAAGGTTTTCAGCACATTGTAACTTTTGACCTTTGCAGCAAATTTCACAAATTCCCTGCCAGAATTCGGAGTTTTCATAATCGTTACAAAGTTTCTCCTCCCAAAATAATTTCGAATCATATGAAATGTTTAAAGCTTTTAGTTGAAGAAAAAAATTTCGCATATTATGCATTTGCATTGATTCTCTGGGGTCTGACGCATAAGTAACTGTTGCCACTCACTTGCTAAAAACATTTTATAATTATGAAGTTAATAATAAATATTATAAATCGTGTACTAGTCACATTTAAAAAAACATTAATTATGCAAAATACCTTCTTTTTTTCTTGAACTTCACTTAAAATGGTTCACGCTAATAAATACAATAGCTTTTATTTCATTAGAAATACAATTATTATAAATATTTTTAAATTATTCTATCTGATATAGAATATCATTCAGACGTGTCCCGTGCATAACCTTGGGTTTGTCCCGTGCGTAACCCAAGTGCAATAATTTTGTAAATTTACTAATTTATTTATTTGATTAAAATGTAGCATTTTTGGGTAGAAACACTATTTAGCTGTTAGGAAAAAAATACAATGGTTAGATAGAAGTTCTAAATTCACAGGGTTCATGAGCTATAGAAGTAAAAGTGGAATTTTCTTTTCTTTCCGAGTCCCGTGCGTAACCAGCATAATCAATCATTTTCTACATATTTAAACAATAATTATAATTTTATTTTGCACTTAAACTTCAAGAATCAATCTTGATTTATAATAAAACTGCAATAAAACATGAATGCACATCCTTTTCCACAGATTTTATGAACTTCAAAAGTCTGCAAATGTCCCGTGCGTAACCGGAGAATGGCCCCATTACAGATCTGATGAGTGTTACAGATCTGATGTTAATATGAGCTACATATTTGAGTTTATGCTTTCAGTCTTCATTAACATCTCTAAAAATGATATCATTTCCCTGCATTTTTAACATAGAATTAAGATAATTATATTAAAATATATATATTAGCTAAAAAATCAAATTTCATTACAAAAAAGCATTTCTTGGAAATAAAAATAAGTGATAAGGTTTTTAGACAAAATAAATTATGAGATTACCAAATCCAAGCTTTAAAAACATTTGTTTTGTTTTGAAACAACACACAACTTCAACTTTTTCAATACACAACTCTGCTGCTTGCTTTTCTTTAATTAGTTGCAGGAAATTAATTTCTTGATCAGAAATTCAAATTTAGCGTGCTAGTTATTATCTAATTATTTAGCGAAGTTATGAAAAATTGAAGCACCAAAAAAATAAATAAATAAATAAATAAAAAAATAATAATTAATTAACTTAATTAGAGTTAGTTCGGTAACATATTCGCTGTTTTTCAATGTTACCGCTCTGACTGTTACCGATCTGTTTACCGAAGTTTTATTTTTATTTCCGAGTCGATCGCGCTAAACCAAAATCAAACACATGGTTTTTTTTATTTGTAATAAAGGACTATACTTATACATAAAATAATTTTTAAAATAATAAAAACTGCGCATTTTAGCTCGTGTTACCGATCTGATGACTCAAATGACACACATTTTATAAAATCACGTTAAAAAATCTTACCTACAATTTTAGATGCAGAAATGCAAATTTTTAATTACGATTCGATAAAACATCCCACCAGGTACTCAGTATCACGTGGTATAGGTGCAGGAAATGATTTTGGGAGCCTAAACATAGATCAGAAGTTATTGTTGCCGTTCTGACGGCAGAACTAGGGACACGCTTATTTCGCATCAGCTAGAAAATCAGGAATCGATTAAAACAAAAATGAAGTAAAATATTAACAAAGGGGTAAAAATAGAATCGTTTTTTGTGCAAGTGCGTTTTATTGGGAAGTTAGAAAGTGCGCATGACCTGTTTGCATGCAAAGCTTTGCTACTTGGGACACGTTACCAATCTGATTTTTGATGTATAAAAACAATATTTTCTGAAGGAAAAAAAAAATTTTTTTCTGATGTTATTGGATGAAATGAAAGCAAAACTTATCTTCTTTCTGGGGAAAGTTATTTTTTTTTACTAGTTATTGAAATACTAGTGAAAATTCACTTGGGACTCAAATTGGCACTCATCGGAAAGCAACAAAAACCATGCCCATTTATATGTCAATACATTGATTTCTCAAAGCCAGGGGAGAGGGGGTAATTGACCCCCCTAAATAATGGGCCTGTATAGTTGTGTAAGCATTCACTTAATTATTAATAGTTTAATCTGTTTAACTTATATGTATGCTTTCCCGATTCAACGATAATTTTTTACAGTCCCTAGGCAAACGTTACATCGAGGTTATAGCGTATCAATTTTTTTTAGCACTATAATATTTAAAAAACACTCAGAAATGAAAATACAGATACATTGCAGTCATTGTAGGCCTGTTACAAATCTGAGGAAAGAAGGTTAAAAAAAATTTATACTAATACAAAAAACAAATACCTGAATTTTCTTTGTGTTTCTCATGGTGGAAAAGTGATTTTTCTTTGCATTTTCTGCCATCATAGCTTTCAGATCGGAACAGATACTGTTCAATGATCCTTCTAAACCACTGGAAAGCCTGTTGATTTCAGACCAATAAATGAACAGTTTCTCAATTTTCCCAATATCATGCTCCACATTGAATTTCAAATCATCCAACTTGTTTCCACTCAGCATTTCATTCGTTGAAGTTGTCAATTCGTGATGCAAAAACTCAGATTCTTCAGCCCCCTCCGTCGGCTTAAAGACATCAGATATCACATCTTCAATTACACGTAACTCTTCAGCCAAGCTCTGCAAATAGCAAGATAAATCATTAAAATCTGAAATGTTACCTTTTTTTTTTTCAGACATGCATAAGCACAAAACGGTCAATTTTAGCATACAAAGGTTTCAGCCAACTGAAACAGATTAAAAACATGACAGTAAAATTCCAAACATGAAAAGTCATTAAAATTCTATGTGAATAAGAACCAATATAATTCCAGATAATTTGTGACTTAATATCAACTTTAAATGTATCTTTCCCAGGCCTTTTAATTACTTTGAAAATCTGAATACATTTCTTGATGCTCTTTTGATAGTGGGGCACTCATTCTTCACAATGATATAAGGCCTATTAGAGTGGCCTTTTATCGCTTTAATGTTCTGGGACATTTAAGGGGACGTCGACAGGGCACAAAATTTGAACATTGTTCTATGAAGAGGGCCTTTGAAACATTTGAGGAAGGTTTACCGAGATATTGACATTGTCACTTTGAGGCTTTAATGGTTTGTTGATGGTTGTTGTTTAATGGTTTAATTGAGGCTTAGATATTTACATCATCTTTCATAACAATATAAAAAAAGAAGGTTCAGTCTAAATTGTGCATAAAATAAAATTAGTGAAATTGCTTATTTATGATTTAATTTTGAAGCATACAAAGTAACAAATAAAAAATAATAATTTGTTACTGTCTAAACAAAGTTATTTCAATCAAGAATTGCAGTCAGGCTTTGAAACTTTTTTTTTTTAATTCCACGAAATATTCTATTTTCTCTATGAATTCCTATATTTTTTAGTCTATTACTCATTACTCCATGCTTCTAAAAATTAGAGCTTTGCATAAGTTTCAAATTATCTCGATAGTTTTTTAGATTAACTTATACACTAGTTCAGTACACGAAGTATTAAAGCTAATTTTAACTTTTTACTGAATTTGTAAACTTATAGTATTTAAAGAAGCAGAACTGGGTAGTTCAGCAGATTTAAGACAGTCATTAAAAAAATTCAAATACAAAGCGAAAACTAAAAAAATACTCACATAATACTCATTTAGCAAAACCTTAAGCTCAGCTAATGAAGAAACCTGTTCCATATTTTTATTGCCATATGTTTTTTCCACATCTAAAGCCCAAGCATTCAGTGATTCAGCTATTTCAGGTGTTACGTTGGAAAGCTTCTTTAGATCTTCAGATTCCAGATGTGAAAGTACTTTTCGAGAATCGTCCCAAGTTTCGGAGATATTGCTTATAGCATCCTGCCCGGGCAAATCAGTTATCTTTAGGCGTATGGCTTGTTCTATGGCATTTCTGATGCAATTGTAGGTATTTTCTCGATACTTGAAGTCAGATTTAAGCCTCTGAAAATTAAGAAATAAATAAATGACACCACACAGGCAGTAATCTCTTAACATTAACAGATTGAGTAGTTTGTAAATGCAAAAATGTGCGACAGCTTTTACTGTTGAGGACCCTATATACTGATGAATATTATTTTACAAACTTTGTTTCTTGGGGGAGGGGGATAAAAAAAGGCTTTTTCAATTGCTCAAAGTTTTCTTATCTATCCAAACCTGATGTTTTCCTCTGTTTTACTAAAAATTGTATTTGATGATATCTTAAGAGCATTTAAAACTTGGCTGATTTATTCATTTATTCATTTTTAAATGCCTTTTACAACAGCAAATATTATTTACTAATTCATAAAGAGAAAATGATTTATTAGTAAAAAGAAATATCCAGCTCAAATGGAAAAGCGTAACAGCTGCTCTACCTTACTTAAAAGTTACTACTTTACCTTACTATTTTACCATGAAGTAAAAAAAAATTGCCATCAAAGAATCAATAATTAAACATTTTAAAACTCTTAAACCGAAAAATGCTATTGGTTTTTTTTTTATATGTTTAACAAGTAAAGTGTATTATTCATAAAAGAAACATCAAATACTCCGAAATATTATGATTAGCAGAACATAAAACATGAGATTCCCAAAAATATTATGGGCCATTCCACTGTTACGTGTGGGACAAATCAGACTCAATAATTCATCAACATTTTGCTATAGATCCTAATATTTTTACTAAACAGGAGTAAAGACAATTTTCAATCTTTACATTTGATGCAAAGATGCTCTTGACACAGTTAGATCTTTATCGAATATTTTTGTTAATTAAAATTACATTTATTTGTATGCACAACGTACTAGACATGCAAAGTTAACTTCACCTAATGGGCTTAATGCATTACTTAATTTTAGGCTCTATCAAATCTGTACCTCAGAACCAGACTAACTAAGTCCATTTTCGTCATTTTTCAGTAGAGGGCGAAAATGATTGTCAGATGCATGCAAAGGATAGGGCTTGCGCTCTCTTAACGTTGCTAAATAAATGTGAAGAAATTTTTTTTCCAGAATAACAATCTCATGGGTTGATGCGGAATAGGATTCTACATACGATGCAGCAAAAAATTTAAAATCATCATTTTTGGACTATGTCATTGTTTCTGAGGTACGGAATTTAGCAATGACGAAATAAATTGTAGATTTGCTTGCTAAGGTTTCAATGTAAATGAAACATGTCTCGTTTATTGAGAAATAATAATTTAAACAGTAAAAAAAAATAGGTAAAGGGTTATTCCACGAAAAATAGACATTTTGTCACGCACGCGAGGGTTCATATATTCCATTAAAAATAATAGGCAAGGACAAAAATTTTTTCTTAAGGAATCGTACAAACTTGTGTTATTTCCTAAGCTATGAAATTCTGTTCATTATATTTCTATATTACTATTTTTAATAAAATATATAAAGCGTCACGTGCGGGAAAAAATTACCGTTTTTTGTGGAATGACCCTCATGAGTTAATAGCTACAAATAAAACATTTTCAGCACATTGTAATCTTAGTTAAAATTTCGATTTAAAGTAGTAATAATAACAAACTTTTCTCACCACAACATTACGAATATTTTCGACAAGGTCAGCAGAACTTGATTCCACATGCTCCGACTGAATATATTTACACCTGTGCTTCACATCGGATAACCACTTTTTGAGCTCACTTAAATCCTCTTCAAACTTCGTGCACTGTTCAAGATATTGGTTAAAATTAATCAAGGTATAATCAACATTTTTGCTTAGTAAGCTGTATTTTTCTAGCACATTATTGACCTCGCTGCTCAAAGCAGTACATTCAACAACCGGTTTCACTTTTGATTGTAAATTCATTACATGTTCAACCAATGGCAGATGGTCAAGCACTTCCTGTTGTAAGACCTGGATTTAAAAGAGAAAAAAAAAGATCAAATGGATTTAATGTGTATGTTCATAATCTGTAAATGTAATCTGTGATAGATATACAACTCAAACTCCTATTTACTATGTCTATCTTTAATTCCAAATATGACAAAATGTACAGAATTGACAATATAAAGAGAAGTGATTCTAAAACATGAGATGACTTAGCACTAGATTGCCCGAGCAGTAATTTCGACTGCTTTTTAATTTCAATTAGGGTTCAAAAATTTTATGTATATGATGACACAATTTCTTAGACGTTTGTGACTTTTTGTACAACATATGAATGTATTTATTAATAATTATTGTTATCTCCCCTTTTTGTTTCATTTCTGGTATATTTATACGTAATATCTATATTTCTCAAGCAGTCAAAATGACTTGCTTGGGGAATCTAGTGTTAAGTAGTTACGTAATTTCATTTAAACATTAAAATGCATTATAGCAAAATGTTATGTTTTCTATTTTATTATTTTTTTCAAAAGGGCTAAAAATAAGGGTTTTTAGTGTTAGAAAAGTATTTTCTTTTGAAAACTTAATATGGAAAAGGCTATTTGAAGATGGGAAACATACAATTATCTTGATACTATAGTTGGAGTCTTCAAATGTAAAATGGTAAGGGAGATTGCACTTAAAACTTAATATTATTCAACAGATGGCACAGCTTATCAATGTCGTTGAAACTATTTCCAATTTTTCACTTTCTGATTTTATCAAGCTTTCTTTTTAATACTAAGCACATAGAGAAGAAAAAGAAAGAGTCAAGATTTCTGGTAAGACAATCTATCAGTTAATATCGCATTGGATACATTTTTCTACTTACGATTAAACGAAGTTTCGGGTCCGAGACATCTCCTTATGGCAGGATTGTCCCTCGTGAATTTGACACCTATCAAGCCAATCTAAGATTTGTTTTAGGAGATGCAACAATTCATCCATGTTCACTTTAGCTGTGTCTCCAGGAATTCATGCTCTTTTCTCCTCTGACTAGTACATTTTCAGCTCTGCGTATCAAACTTTCGAAGTCCGCTTTTTGTCCTTCATCAAGAAGAGAAGAAACTGAATGATGATTGCTTTTTGCAGATGACATTATAACAACAAGGTACTGCAGAAATTTCTGAAAAAAAAAAAAGTAGATGATGCATTAGCATAATTTATACTCAACTTTAAGTAAAAACCAGGCATATTTTTAATTGCCAGCAGAGTTGTGTAGCAGTTAAGACCCTTGCCTCTGATGCCCTAAGGAGCAGGATCAAACTCGGCTCCAGTCGGTTGATTTTCAAGATGCAGAAAATCGACAGCGTCTACATTTTAGGATTATACTGCATGTAAAAAATCCCTTGAGTACTCATTTAGCATGGAGTAGCTCTTGGCAAAATTAAATTCCTAGTACAGTATTGCATTGAATAGAGCCTTGGTGCTTTCATCTAGAGGAGAAATTGGGCGTCAAATTTCTTGTGGCAATGGCCTACGTTAATAGAGGTGCCACATGAGAAAACGATAGCCGGTATCGAGGAATTGCATTAGATCTGCAAATGGTCAATAGCCACTATGTAGCGCTATTTGAAACAAACAAACGGGCACGTTTTGAACACTTCCTATACATTTGTTTGAAAACTAGCTACATCGATAGACATTGATCAGTTTACTTATTTAAAATTGAAATTATTAGTTTTGTAACAAAATTTACACCGAACAAAGTCAAATGTATATTTAATTGAAGCAATTTTCTAACCTCAGTAATCCACAAGTTACATGAGATAGTAACAAAGCATATTTAATTATATGCATATATATATGCCACTAATAGACATATATACTGAGTCAATTTTTAACTTAAAAAAGGACTTTCTGTCAAATTTCAGTTTTTGTAAGATTCAGCCAAAAAAAAAAAGAATGAAAATATTCTGAGCATTGAAAAAAATTTTATGTGCAAAAAAGAAGAAAACACAAAAGAAAAAAAAGCCCCATTTTTTACAACTCAGTTCTATAGCAAAGCAATAGCAAGTTAAATTTAATTATTATTTTTTACATTTTATTTTTAAAACACTGCTAAAAAATGGGGGGGGGGGGGGCGGGGGGGGGGGGGGACCAAAATAAATACAACTCTTTGGCGAAGGGCCATAAAAAAAAATAATTAACAAAATAGAAGATAATACTAATCAATCTTAAATAAAAGAGAGAAAGAACTAACAACTTTTAATTTAAAAAAAACTTAAAGGCAGAAGGAAGCAAACTAGGGGCATTAAAAAGAAAAAAAACTTATTTACTAAAATATGGAAGAAAAAAAATGTTGGAGGCAGCAAAAAAAAAATATACCTCAGAATGATTGCAAATCTTCTCCATATCATTCACATCAGCAATGGAAATACGGGCCAAAAATATTCTTTCAGCAATATCTAGTAAACATTTCAGGATGTTAGTTGATGCAAAATGCATGGAGATGTTGTCTAGACCGCCACCTTGAAGCTCATAAATCTGTTGAATGATAAATCTCAATTTAGTAAATATGTAAGTGAGCAAAATTAACTGAGAAAAGATTTAAAACAAAACGTTTCTCAACTACTTAAACAAAATCACTGACTCAATAAAAGAAAAACTTAAGAAAAGATGACATTCTAAGATGAAGGGATGAATTAAATAAGGAAATTTCAATTAGTGGAAAAAAGTTCTAGAAGACGTCACGCAATTTGGAAGCTAAAACAAAAGGATATGGTCGTGGCCATTTTCGAAAATTGATTAATAAAAACTTCATTTTTTTAAAAAGTTGATATCTTTTGAGTAGAGGGCTCTTTGCCCAATCCCTCGCTATCTAAATCAGTTTCTGAACACACCCTCTATAAAGCTTTACAAATTTTTTTATGTATACATGTGTACATTTATGCAAAGTGCCTAGAACTGCACTTTTTAGCATTTTATCTCAGAAAATTTTGGAGTCACTCCATCAACGATTAAACTTTTGTTTATAAGTGTTCAATTTCGAAAATTTTCCAGACAAGCGCCATTTAGCTGCTCCTCTCCCATAACTTGGTCAGACCTGGCGCAAAATGCATTTTGAGGACTTCCATTTCAAACAACTCTCGGTAGCATCACCAAAGGTAATTTAAAATTGTGTTAATATTTTTTGGAGAAAGCGTTAAAACCCTCTCCCCTCCCCTAACATCACTAAACATAGTCAGGGGTGATTGTGAGTTCATGAAAAAATACCTGAAAGTTTTGAAGAGAAAATGTGTGTGTGTGGGGGGGGGGGGTGCTTTTTTCAAAAAACCAAGGCCCCTATTATTTAAGCACACCTAATTTTATAATTATACGTATTTAATAATAAATTGCCTTTCATAAACAAACAAGACACATTTCATACATTCGAATAGTTTCAAATAGTTTTTAGTCAAAAAAAAATAGAATGGCATCTTAACAATCACCGAAAATTCGAAAAATAAAAAAAATAACGAAGGTGGGAAAACAAAAGCATAATTAAAAATATTTTATTTCCGGTATTTTCGAACATGAATATACCGGAAATCCAGTAAAATACCGGAACACAATCACCCCTGCATAGTCTAAAAGTGCATTTTTAGGCCTTCAATTTCTGTGGAAGAACTCTGGCTTTAACCTTACATCTTAACATATTGCAACAAATTAAGTTAAAGTTTATTTAAATTCAATTAAAACTTTCCTAGGAAAAGACTCTGAACCTTGGCCTTTCTTCTAATATCATCAGAGATAACAAAAAATTTCCATGGGAGGGTCTTTGAAGTAAAATTAAGTACTTGCCATTAGTTTTAAGGATGATGCAAGGTCTAGAGAAGGTTCAATATCCCTCAGTTGATAGCCAGGCCATTGCAACGACAATTTTACTTTTTCCAGACATAGCAGTTCTAATCTTGAACATGACACTAATTTCTCCAAAGCATCTAATTTTAAAGCCTGTAATTAAAAAAAATTGATTATTAACACCATCAACATTGCATACGTTACTTTGTTTCAAATAAACCCTGAATATTTCAAATTACAAGTATTTTCAGTAAAAGAATATTCCCTTTCCCAAGAAACTTAACTGGTGGAATTTTCTCCCAGAATTCATTTAATTTCCAACGACAAAACCAAATACTATATTTCTTATTTTAATTTATTGAAACTTTTATATAAATTGTAAAAAAAAAATACCTGTGCGTCTTTTGTAGTAGAACACATCTTTTGCTTTTCCGCTTCCAATTCCGCTTTGAAGGAGGATAACTGTGCAAGAAGACCATCATACTCTTTCTAAATTAAAAAGTAAATGAATACAAGAAATACCTTTGTGCGATTGATGTGAAGTTTTAATCCAACGTTAAATAAGCACAAATGTACAGGTATATTGCAGACACGTGTTTCGGGGCTACAAGGAACACCTTTTTCAATGCAAGAAGTGTGCCAATGAAGCTTTTAAACTTATATTCTTTAAAATAAAATTATTTTTCATAAAAAATGGACTCAACAGGTTTTTATTCTAAATGATTCATTTCTGAAAATTACATCACATCACTAATTCTCACCCCCTGCAAAATCATTTTGTATCAATTACTTAAAAATCTACTTAGACATTTTCAAGACACTACTTATTATAATTAACATAGAATGTTAAAAAAAAAAAAAAAAAACATGTGCACACTATTTTGGTTGTCACATGCAGATTATTTGCATACATATTTTACAAAGTATGCATATGAAAATGGTAGACTGAGTACAGGAGAGTGAAGTAATGAACTTATTCAAACAGTTTTCTAAAACAGGTCACTTTACAACTGAATTTAGTAGTGTCTAACAGACTATAACTATAAAGATTATGCACTGTTTGGAAACATTTTTTAAGCATAATTAGGTGAAAATGGAATTTCCCTACAAAACAATAATTAAAAGGTTTTTCAAAAATCATTGCACTTTCAAAATTTAAAACGATGCATTGATTTAATATTGATAGATCAACTTAAAATGTAATACAAAGTTAATGTGTCAAAAAAAAAAAAAAAAAAATAAATAAATAAATAAATAAATAAAAATAATAAAGAAAGAAAAAAAAAGAAACATGACTGAGAAACAAAATTCAAGGCACCCAAAAAACATAACAATGCTAAAAAAAAAAAAAAGAAGAAGAAACAAAGAAAGAAAAGGAAGAGAAATTACTTCAATATTCGAGCTGTCTTTGCTCCACTGAGTAATCAGCTGAAGAGAAGCCTTTGCAGATCCTTCAGTTGAGTCAACCAGGTTTGCAATGTCAGAAAGACAGGCAGCCATATTTCGTTGATGTTCATTAGGCAAAGAGGGTGAGATAGAATTGGTGATCTCTTCAACTTTGGTTAACTGTTCTTTTACAGCCTCCAATTCATCATCTATCAACTAAGAAAGGGAAAAAATTGCCTTATGAAGAACATTTATTGAACTAGAAATCAAACAAATGTTCACAAAATTTAAAATGATTATCTTGGTCCTAATTGTATTTAATAACAACTCAAGATGCTCTAAAATAGACAAACATATTCATTTTTTGACAATTCAGGTTTTATTTATGTAGTTTAATTTTCATTTTAACAACCTTAATTGTAAGCTATTTCAAAACCTTTAGCATTGCATATCTACTCCTTTTTTTACTCCAAACGTTTTATGAGCATATGACACACTTTAAAACAGATTTTTTTGTCGTTTCGATAAAATGAAGTAAAGAACCAAATTAGGTGCCAACTAGCATAGGATTTTCATTCCTGCACTCATAATAACTGAAGACTAGAGCATATTAAGCACACAAACATTAGCAAAGGACAAAAAGAGGAAATAAAAAGTTTTAAAACCATTTTATAAACAAATTCTCGTATTATAGAAATAGACAAAGAAAATTTCAATGCTAAAAAACTACAACTGAGCATATTTTAGTTTTATTTTATTAAATGCTAATAACTTTCAAAGCAAAAACATTATTATCAACTTTTAATGCACAGAAATCATATTAGGTATCTTAATAAGTTCTTTCAAAGTTTAAATAAAAGAGGGAAAAATGGTGCTTATTATAGTTACAAAATACTATTTATAAATTTTTAATACTCTGTAATCAACATTTACACAAAATGATTTAATTTGAAATTTGTACTTATTAAAGATGAAAAGCCTTAGAATATAGATCAATACAAATCTAATGTTAAGAGTTTGGAAACAATGGGGAAAATATAACTAACATTCATATTTCTTTATTACTTCATAAGCATAAACACAGGGTTTTTTTTTTTCAAAATTCTTATGATTCCTAAATTTTAAACACTTTATTTAATAAATATAAATTTCAAAGATTACATTAACACAATTATTTATGACAAGAGAAATGTTTTAAAAAAATATTATAAATAGTTACCTTAAATTGTAATGCATGTTCATCAGCAGACAGAAGGCTAACTTTGATAATCCAGGATTTCAAAAATTCCAACCACTCATAAGTAACTTCCATGACTTGAAAAAAACAAGTAACACGACTGAGCTGCTCCGAGCTCTCTGTGTCTGAACAAGGCAAACACAGTTTGTTCACTCTGTCCGCTATTTTCTGCATGAAAATATTTTTTTGAGATTCAAGGTGATGGAAGTTTGACATGTCAAATAAGTTGGGCATACTAATTTCCTAAACAACAAAAATGAAATTAAATTTTCATGCAAAAGCTGTAGAAAAAAAGAAACAACATTATAAAACATGCATGTAAATAAAAACTAATTAAAGCTAAATGTATACATACATATAAAAATGCAAAATAATAAAATTAATAATAAAGTATTACAGCAAAATGAAAAAAAAAATATATATACCTTCTATGAAAACTCTAATTATACAAACTATTGTGTAATTTTGAGAAGAGATTTTTTTTTTTAAATAAAATATTTATGTACACTTTTATCTATAATTTCTTTTTTAAATCCTGCAGCCGGTAAATGTAAATGTTTGTAATTTTGCTAGTTTAACCTCTAAACATGGCAATTGAAGCACGTTGCTAACACTAAAAAAAGGTGAATACTAAACCAATGGTGTTTGAGGTCAAATGGTTAAAAAATAAACCACAATAGGTTATTTCAATGAATGAAATACCTTTAAGGAAAAAGTATCCCTTTTATAGAAACCAGCTAGCATGCACAAATAAAACAGAAAATTGATTATAAAGCAATGAAGAGATATTATGAGAAAGTTAAAAAAAAGCCAATACTCAAAGCATTGATAAAACCAATATAAACATTCAATAGGTATTTTACAAAGGAATGCTCAATAAGTATGCTACATCAATATTTTCCCATTTAAGGCTTCTAAAATAGATCAATTTACTATTGAAAGGATGACATAATTTATTGTTCGTATTGGGAATGAAACATTATTACCATGTCTTTTCTTTTCTTTTATTACCCGACTACGGCAAAGCCTAAAGGAAGGGTTATGTTTTTATCAGTCTGGCTATGTTTGTGGTTAAGGATGTTCCACCGTAGCTCCTAAACTATTCATTCGATTTTGATGAATGAGATGCCAATCGATTCGTTTTCGAGTCTCGAGTGTCATACGCTACTTTTTATTAGAATTTAACAAGAGGAAAAATCGATTATTCCTAGACAAGCACCGATTTTTACCGATATTTTCGGAGCTAAGTGTGTTCAACAATGAATTTCAAGTGTAAGGCTTACCTAGATTTTAGCATAAAATTAGTTCAAAGCAATATATATATAGAAGATAGTTATTAAATATTGTTTCAATTCATTATTTTGCACTTGCATTTTTCCAGTTAAACTTGAATTTCAAGGTTTTTGTTTTGACAACACTTGATTGTTACGTACATTTAATTTTGTAATGTATATTCATTTGCTAATATACAGTGGAATAAAATAAAAAAGTTTTAAAAGCCTGTAACCCGACTACAAAAAAGCTCTAAAAAGTCAGATATAATAACAAGTTTAAAAAACTATAACCCCGACTACAAAAAAAAAAAAAAAAAAAGCACTGAAAGGTAAGAAACAAGGTAGGTGCTATTTAATATCATCGTCTTATTAAATAAAACAAGACGTTTGATAGCTTAGCTATACCTGTTTATTTAGTTCTACAACTTGAACCCTCTGCAAGTTCCACATGAACAACATAATTCAATTCAAATACTGTAGTCGTGCGTTGTCAACTACAGAAACCAAGCATTTAAACCAGTGGTCGGAAGTAGCGCGCTACAAGTAGCGAAACTACTGTAGTAGCTACATTTTTTAGTAGTTTGTAGTGTAGCGCACTACTTTTAAAAAAAGTAGAGTAGCGAGTAGCGCGATACAAAAAAGTAGTAGTTTGTAGCGATTTCTAGAAACTACTTTAAATTAAATAAATAAATGAAAAAAAAGAGAACGAAGGAAAAAAACAAGGTGGTTCTTGTGGCGAATATTCGTAAAAACTGTAAAAAATATCTAAAAAGGACAAATTTTAGCAAAAAAAAGGAACAAAAAGGAAAAGTAACAAATAAATTCAAAGACAATTCCTATTTCTATTCCATATTCGAATGAGGTAATTTTTTAATCTAAACCACTTTTCGAATTTTTTCGGTCGATCCTCAAACGGTGTATTTTTTTATTTATTTATTTTTTAAAAAGTATCGAAGTAGCAACTACATTTCAAAAGTAGTGTAGCTCGCTACATTAAAAAAAAAATAGTTGTAGCTGTAGTTAACTACATTTATAAGAAAGTAGTTGTAGTTGTAGTTCGCTACAAAAAATATGTAGTTTTTCCAACCACTGATTTAAACTTGATACACAAGCAAACATATTAGTTTGATCTATATATATATATATATCAGGCACGTGCCGTCAATTAATGCCTAGGGTAGGCAGATGCATAGATTTGTGGAATGATATAGATCTTTAAAAACGCATAAAATGTAAAAAGTAGTAAAAAAATATGAATATGAAAGATGTTTACTTACAATACAAATAAAATACATATAGGCAGGAATATTCGACTGCATATATGTATATAATTTATATATCCCATTTCCATATTGGATACAGTTTCAACTTAATCCTACGAAAAAGCGGGATATAAAAAAAACCTAAAACAGTTGAGAATTACTGCATTTGATAAAAAAGAAAACACGACAATGGAGTAGCAAACTGTAAGCATTCAACAGTACTGTACAAAAGACGATATCAAGACGTCTGTCTAGACCATAGAAACGCCACAGACTCTACAGGCACAGTTCTACATCACGTAGTCAAGTTTCGGCGGAGAAAAGAGGAAACCGCAAAGGCACTTTTCGGACAGCCTTTCGTCGCCGCTTTTCGAGCATTAGGGGAGAAAAGTGCTGGGCACGTGCACTTCGTAATACTACGCACAGTATAGATACAGTGGTTGAAAAGCAGCGGTAGTCGGTGCTTTTTAAGGAAGAAAAATGAACATTTCCGGGATTTTTTCTGCTTTATTCGCTGCTTAATGCCTTAATATTTCCAAATCAGCGCATTACATGTCATTTAATGAAATTAAAAAAATGGTATGTTTTCTTCATCTTGCCTACCCAGACGGCACGTCTCTGATATATATATACAAGAATGGTAAATTAGGTTTTATGTTATTCTATCAAATTGCTTTTCTGTAGTTGATAACGCACGACTACAGCATTTGAATTGAATTATGTTGTTAATGTGGAACTTGCAGAGGGTTCAAGCTGTAGAACTAAATAAACAGGTATAGCTAAGCTATCAAACGTCTTGTTTTATTTAATAAGACGATGATATTAAATAGCACCTACCTTGTTTCTTACCTTTCAGTGCTTTTTTTTTGTAGTCGGGGTTATAGTTTTTTAAACTTGTTATTATTTAAAAATGCATGTAAAAAGCCAAGTAGCAGAATTTTTTCTGCAGTTCTGCAGTTAGTGACGCAGATTTAAAATCTAAATATAGCCCACAAGATAAATCAGCAATAGTTTAGTTATTATACCGATTGTAAATCATCATCAAGCAATTTTAAAAACAGTAATAGATGAATCATCTGAAATACTTTTAATAACTTTTGACACTACAATTTTTTTTATTTATAACAGATTTTGAAACATAATTATGATACCTATAACATTATCTGTCGTATTTTTAGATCATAGCTGCTTTTCAGGTTTTCTCTTTTGAGTACTTTTGTAGCCTTTCTTCATAGATTTAGGCCCTTTTTTTTCTATATTTTTCATTTTTTTGTTGAAACTTTTTTTTTCTTTCTTATTGATTTTAAATTGTATCTTTCTATTTTGAACACAACAGATTTGATACGAATGAAAAAAAAAAAAAAAAAATCCAATTCCAGAAATAGGCTACAGATCACATTACTTGCACCTGATAAGTTATTTTTCCAAAATTTTCATTATATAATAATAATAATATTTACTACTATGAGAATATTACTCCTTCTCTAGTATTTTCCTGGCAGAAGCTAAAAAACCTTTTTTTTGAGAGCGAGTAGAATATTTCTGCGTGTTTTCTAACCAGGTGGAATTAGATGTTTGTAATTATTATAGTACAAACTAGATAAAATAATAGAAAGCAAAGTACTTATAGTTTTAAAGTAAGAAAAGTGAATTTCATTTAATTGATTAACCGTTAAACACTCATGCCCGAGATAGTCTCGGGCACAGCTGGTTTTCGAAAATGTCACGCCCGAGTATTACTCGGGGTAATTTTTTTTTTTTTTGAGTGCATCGTATTGTTATACCCGAATATATATCAGGAGACGTTTATTTCGGTTTCATCTCTTTGTCAAATCTGACTGTTTCTCGGGTTTGTGCTTGGAAAAGTGTTAAAAATCAAAATAACTTGACAGTTAAAGGGTTAATACTTATAGATGGAAATTGTATAACAAAACTCTTCTGATCAATTATTTCAAGATTTAACAAAATAGCATTAATCATAAAAGTAATAACTAACTACAACACACCAACATTAACTATTAAAAAAAAAAAACTTTTATCCTTCAGTTACATTCTGCTTAATTTACAAACAAAAGAAAGAACACACAGAAGCAAAAGAAATAAATACACTGTAAAATCTTACTTGTATTCTCAAATCTTGATTTTGTTGGAAATTTTGAAGCAAATGAGCTGTTTTCACTTTGTCCATAAATAGCAACAGCTTCATATCTGTGATTTGCAGGGTACCAGTAGTGGCTGTTTCGTGTGAACCAATATCTGAAACCTCAGATGCAGAGAAATACTTTTGCAACTCCAATAGAACTTCTTCCTGGCAAGACAAAGACTGGCATATTGATGGAGACTGAAAGTGATTTTTCAAGATTTAGATATAGGCAACCAAACGTAATAGATATGATTTAAATAATAATAAGTACATCAAAGCAAATATTTGCATCAAGCAATCTTGCAAGTAAAAAAACTGAAATGCTGATAGTATTCTGTCACGGGTTTTCACTTTGTGTAGAGTGTTCATAAGAAATAAAAAAATACTCTACACTGGAGCTGAGCCGGGCTTAGCTCGGGTCTGAAGTAGGTTAGGGTTCAAGAACTTAAAATAGGATTTAGGCCCGGGCTCATGGTGAGATATACAATAATTAATCTCTATATAAATACTAAATACTTTTCTTTTTGTATAACATATGATTATTTGAAAGAATTACTTCGTTCCAGTGTAAAAGTGCATGAAGCTTAAAAAATATTTTACTTTTCAATTTTAGTATTTCATTTCTACACTTTCTTTATGGAATATATATTTTTTAGAAAAAGTGATATTTCAATTGACTTTGCCTCACATGAAAATTGAATAAAAATAAGACAGAAAGTAAATTTACAGCTAGTTATATATGTTTGCTAGCGATTGTTACTACAATACATGTATCTGAAGTGAAGAATTTTGAGAAAATTGTAACAAAATTATTCTACATTAACAGAAATATTTATGTATATATATATATATAAAATTAACCAATTGCTGCTGCACTATAAGTAGCCATATTTGCTTGATGCAAATAACAGCCGAGACTAACACTTCATTAAACCATGACAGACTCTAGAGGATTCGGTTATGGCAGTTTTTCACTTTGGTTTGGGCGAGCTCGGTTTACAAGGTTTCAGGCTCGGGCTTTCAAAAATACGCCTGAAATCATCTTTATATAAACAATTTTCCTCGTTTCTCAAAGTATACATCAGAGAAGATTCACAATAACACAATGCTAGTGGTTTCTCTATTTTGATGGCTAAGGCTGCCAGCTAAAACATTTTTTTGATGCTAGGCACCTTTGGGAAAAACTGCCTTTGTGAAGAATTTTTACGGGTGGCTGTATTACACTTGCATACAAAGTAGGAGGAACTCAGGGAATTTACAAAGGGGCAGCTGTTTAAGGCGTGATATATTCTCAGGGGAGTCTCAATCCAGATTTTTTTTGGGTCCCCATTTTGTGAAAAAAAAAAATGCGCTAAAAAATGCATAAACTTATAAATAAATAAATAAATAAAAGAATGAATAAATAAACATGTATATGAAATTACCTGTGTTATTTCCTCTCGCGTATGTTCAAACAGCACTCTTGACTTTTCTTGTTCTGGTGTCTCTGAGATAGTAGTGTCATGTAACTTCATCCTATTAGTACATAATTCCTTCCTGTTCCTGAATTCTACATTACTATTTTCTCCCATTGCATGCAGTTGAGCATTGCCATCAACTTTTTCAAAGCTTTCAGGATATACATTTCTACACATGTCTTCTTTTGACAAATCATTGATGCCAATATTAGGAGTGGTTTGCAATGAATATTTTTCTTCATCAGTACTTAATTGCTGCTGAATGCAAACAGAATCATTTTCTTGAAACAATTTTGAATCTTTTGCAGGTTCAGATGGAACTCTTTGAATAGAACTTGTAGGTTGTTGATAGCTGTTTGCATCTAACATCATGTCTCCTTTCACAGTTGACTGTTCTCTTGATAAACTATTTTTTATTTGATCTTCCGCTAATATATCAGAACACAAAGCACTTTTTTCTAAGATATTTTTAAACTCCTCCTTTGTCGAAATTTTTGGCTCATTCCCAATCTCTTGATGAGCAACAATCTCCTTTGTTGCAGATGTTGAACTAGTAGTCTTAAAACTCATGTCAATGTCTTTCTTATTCCTAACATCATCACGTGAAACTTGCTTTGACTTCTTTTTCCTTTTTGGCAAGCGTGAACTACTACTTTTTTCAGAACTTAAATCATCAGAGGGTTTATCCTTACTTTTGGAAGAAAGTAACCTTTCGGGTGTTTCAGAAACTCGATTTATTTCATCGTCATCAACTACAGATGAAGCAAATGTGTCATGATGAGATAAGTCAACAGAGTTATTTCGGTTTGAAACTCCATCATATTTTGGCACATTGTGCAAATTATCTACAGCATTTAAATTTTCATCTGATACCAATGATGCAGATTCTGAATTTGCATTGGATATCACAAATATACCTTGCTCAACTGGTCCAGAAATTGATGCAACTGCAGAAGGTGCAGAAAATGTTGCATCATCATTTGAAATTGCATTTATTTTATTTAATGCAGCTGTGATGGTACTTGTAACAGATAAATTGGATAACTCACTCAACAGTTTGGTATCTGAAGTTTCAGATATTTCAATACTGTCTGCTTCTGTCTTTGGTCTAGTTCTTGCCACATCTGTTTTCCTTAATTTATTGATTGGCTCACAGCTCTTTTCCTGTGGAAATGATACAGGCTTTTCTTCAGATAAAGAATCGTGTTGCACTTGATTAGGAGCAAATGTGACTTCTATTAACGTGGTCGCTTCAGACAACTTATTTTTTGTTGCAACATCAATGAGGAACTTGGATCTATTACTTTCTTTTGATGACTCAGTTTTCTCATCTTCAGACACTGATTCAAATGCTTTTGATTTAATTATTGGTTCAATTTCAACTGGTGCTGCACCAGAGTCTTCTAACAATTCACTTGATGATTTGACTGTCAGTTCTAAATCTTTTCCTGATTCAGTTGATTCACCTACTGGTACTTCAACCATTGAACCTTTTATGCATAATTTGGTTTCTTTTGCCTCAAACAATGATACATCTTTTCTCTTATCTTCCACAGGATAATGTTGGTTCATTTCTTCACGAGATTTGTTACTTATTTCAGGTAATTTATATGCTTCAGCTATCACAGATGCGGTGTCAGCTTTGATTTTGTCAGATGATTTCACAAGAGAGGGGTCAGTTTTGATTTTGTCTGATGATTTCAGAGGAGCAGTGTCAGTTTTGATTTTGTCAGAGGATTTCACACGAGCAGTGTCAGTTTCAATTTTGTCAGATGATTTCACATAAGCAGTGTCAGTTTCAATTTTGTCAGATGATTTCACAGATGTGGTGTCGGTTTTGATTTTGTCAGATGAATCATCAACCAGTTTAGCAGACGATGATTCAATTGATAGTCTGTCTTTCAAGCTCTCTAATGATGAGTCGTAGTCCAGGGACTCTGCTGAAGTCTTTAAGGTCCCAGCACATGAACTAGATGCCAGATCTTTTAGCGAAGAATTTGAATCTAAAGGATCGCTTATTGAATTGGTTTCTAAAACTTCCGAATATGATTCAATTTCTGAAGTCTTCAGAGTAACATCAAATTGTCCTGTGTCATCTGATAACTGAGAACTTAAGTTTTCAGGTATTGATTCTATAGTTAAAACTCCAGTCAATGAATCATCTTTTGATGACAGTTCAGTAGCATTTTGTTCAATCAGTGATTGCTTCTTCTCTGTTTCAGACAATAATACAGCAAAATCTTCTTTAATTTGTGAGTCCATTTTACTTGAATCCACCAACATTTCAGGTTTAGTTTTTTCAGTTATTAAATGCTCTGGTTTCGTTGGATAGAACAGTTCATCTCCCTGATCTAACAATTCATCTTCTGAATGAATAATTGAATCACTTTTCCTTTCTTTATTTAAAATTTTCCTTTCGGCATGAGTATGAACAATTGCCTTCTCTAATTTTGTGGATTCATTTTCCCTTTGTTCAATAGATACCTCAACATTTTTATGTTCAAGTGAATCAGATCTAAATGCTCCATCTAATTTATTAATTTTCTCAGGATCTCCAATCAATGAATCAGCTTCTGGTAATAGTTCAACAATATATTGTTCAGTTGGTGACTTTTTATCTGTTGCCGGCAATGATGTACTCTCCTCTTCAATTTGTAAGTCTTCTTCCATAGCCTTAGTCTTGGTTTCATTGTCTACCGGTTCATAAAACTCGGTCATTTCAGACTCAGGTGATTCATTTTCCTTTGCTTCTGGTGACAGATCAACAATATCGTTTTCAGCTGGCAAGTGTGTTTTACCTGTTTCAAATAGCATTGTACCCTCATCTTCTTCAACTTGTAAGTTTTCTTCAATGGTCTCTGGAAACAGTTCAGGTTTTGTTCTTTCAGTTTTTGAAAGCTCCGATTTAGTTGGATCAGTTATCCTCTTAAACAGCGTTTCTTCTGTATGAACTACTACATTATTTTGAATTTCTTCACCTGAAATTTCTTTTTCAATGGGATCAGAAAATATAGCTTTCTCTGTTTCAGAAGACTCATTTTCCCTTGTTTCAGAAGAGAATTCTTTGCTTGTATGTTCCACTAACTCAACGTTTATAGTTTCATTAAATTTACTTTTTTGTGTGATCCTTCCCCCTAATAAATTAATTTTTGGAGCTATTTCAACTACATTTTTATTTGAGGATAAATTTCTCTCTGTGTCAGTGACTAATGTAGTGTTCTTGTTCTCGCTAATTTGCAAATTATCTGCCGTGGCATCTGCAAATTGCTCAGATTTCGTTTGTTCATTTATGAAGTATTCTGGCTTAGTTGTATCTATTAACGTTTTACCTGGCTGATCTGGAGCATTTTCTTCTATATGAGCAGAAGTACCAGTGAGAATTTCTTTATTTAATATTTCTTTCTCTACAGAGTCATAAAATTTGTCCTTTTCAATCACAGCTGATTCATTTTCTACTGTCAAAACAGATAACTCAATCTTTTGATTGTTGGGTGATTCGACAGTTTGTATCAAATCATTGGACAATTCTTCTGATGACTCATTAGTGAATGATTTTGCCCTTGCTGATTCTTTCAAGGCTTCTGGTTTTATTTCAGATGGTTTGATAGTTTTAACTTCTGATGAATCATCCCCCTTCATTGAATGTGACAATGGCCCAGTTTTCTTTGACTTCTTTGATGTTTTGGATTTTTTTGCCTTCGCAGATTTGTTTTCCACAGTTTTGGAGGAAGATTCATCTTTTGTTCTTACAACTGAGGACTCATTTGCACATTTGTTAGCTATAGACTGATTGCTAGATTTTTCTTGCAATAAATCAGCTGCTGGCTTTGTTGTCACCACATCAGTAAGTTGTTCATTTTTAAGTGGTTCAGTCATAACTAAAATTTTCGTCATTTCTTCTGGTGAAAAATTTTGATTGTCAGATTCAGCTTTGTACTCAACTCCCTTTTGTCCTTCTGATAGAACAGTTTGTTTTTCCTCAATCAAAGTAGTTTTTGAGAGTACCTCACTCTTTGGTGATTTATCAGTTTCTGCATTTACTGATTCTTCAAAGGGTTCTGGTATTATTTCAGATGGTTCAATATTCTTAACTTCTAATGAATCATTCTCTTTCATTGAATTTGACAATGGTCCAGCTTTCTTTGACTTTTTTGATGTTTTGGATTTTTTTGCTTTAGTTGATTTGTTTTCCACAACTTTGGAAGAAGATTCTTTCTTTATTCTAGTAGTTGATGACTCATCTGTGCATGTGCTATCTATAGATTGATTGCTAGATTTTTCTTGGAATAAATCAGCTGCTGATTTTACTTTCTCCATTTCAGAAAATTGTTTATCTTTAAGTGGTTCAGTCAAAACTACAGTTTTTGGTATTTCTATTGCTGAAGAGTTTTGATTGGCAGATTCAACTTTGTACTCAATGCTTCTTTGCTCTTCTGATCGAGCAGTTCGTTTTTCTTCACTCGATATAGTTTTTGAAGGAGCCTCACCTTTTAGTGTTTTAGCAGTTTCTACATTTCCCGATTCTTTAAAGGATTCTGGTTTCAATTCAGATGGTTCAATATTCTTTCCTTCTGATGAATCATCCCCTTTCATTGGAATTGATAATGATCCAGTTTTCTTTGACTTTTTTGATGCTTTGGATCTTTTTGCTTTAGTAGATTTGTTTTCCATTGCTTTGGAAGAAGATTCATCCTTCATTTTTGCACTTGATGACTCATCTGAGCAACTGTTAATTAGAGATAGATCGCTGGAATCCTCCAGCACTAAATCAGCTGCTGGTTTTATTTTCTCTATTTCAGCAAATTGTTCATCTTTCAGAGATTCAGTCACAACAACAGTTTTTGACATTTCTACTGATGATGAGTTATGACTGGCAGAATCAGCTTTGCACTCAACGTTCCTTTGTTCTTCTGATGAAGCAGGTTGTTTTTCCTCAAGCAAAATAGTTTCTGAAGGCACCTCACTTTCAAGTTTCTCATCACTTTTTATAGGTAACAAATCTACTAATTCAGATGTTTCCGTAGTTTTTGCCAACATTGTCTTTGAAGCACCTTCCCTTAATTCAGCTAGCATTTCAGTATCACTTGGTTCTGCTACTTTTGCTTTTAAAGACTCTAACTTTGCATCTCCTAAAGCACTTGCTGTACTTTTGTTTGATAAATCATATTCTTTTGATTTAGGAAACTTATTTTTACGTGATTTTTTCATTTCCTTACTTTCAGGCAATGATTTGCTTTTCAAAACTTCAAACGAAGATGTGTTAGCTGCTTGACATGATTCAGCATTTGCAATTTCCAATGCTGAATCGGCAGTTTCAAGTTCTGGCAGCACTTTGTCTAATGGTTTGACATGCTTATCTTCTATTGATGTATCTAAAGCCGCCTGCAGTTTATCATTTTCAGTTTTACTCAACAATTCATCTGTAATTGATTCAACTGGATCTTGAATTTCTGTAATGAATAGCTGTTTCTTCACTGTTTCAGACAATGGTACTTCAACATTTTCACACACAGAAATAATTATATCCGTCTCAGCTGGTTTTGTATCAGGAATTGACACAATACTTTTTGTTTCAGGGGATAAATTTCCCTCTTCCTTAATATCCTCCACATCTGCATGATCAATGGAAGGTTGGATTTTTGATATTTTTGTTGGTAACTCAGGTTCTGTTTTTTTTATTTCTCCATTTTGCAACTCATATAAAATTACATCCTCTGATGACTGCATTTTCATTTGACTAAGAGAAGATTCAGGATTAGTAACTTCATTTAATGACAAATTTTCCTGTGCTTGGTTATTACATTCAATATCTTTCACCCCATCTAATACATTCATTTCCACCATGTCACTCATTTTCTCCACACAAGTTACTGCAGTTAATTGCTCAGCTTCAATCTCATTAACTGATGGCTTCAGATCATCAACTGCCAGCTTGACTGAAGGTTCTGTTCTTGTAGGAGAAGCTTCTGGAAGGCCAGCTGATATTTTTTCTTGTGATGTATGATCATTTGCAAGAGGTTTTATAACATCAAGTACAGCTAAAGAATTACTTGAAATTTCAGGTGATTCGATTGTTTTCACAATTCCAGCTGAAGAGGTTTGCTTAGTTTCAATTGCAGAGAGACTGTTAAACAACCTTTCTTTTTCTAAATTTTCAGCTTCATTGTCAGGAACAAACTCATTGATTGCTGCTAAATCTTGCGAAGTTTTTGGTCTTACTTCTATTATTTGAGTCGTACAACTATCTATTGGTTGCTCAACTGTTCTAAATTTAATCTCCATGCTGATTTCCTTATCTCCTTCTAATAATTCAAGGTCTTTATTTCGTGCGTGAGATTTTCCATCTTGTAATTGGGAAGGTTGAACAGTAGTAATTTCAGATGGCTTGATAGATGATTTGTTTTCTGTAAATTCTGCAATTTGTTCACTTTCTATGGGCATGCTAATTGATGGATTAACAAAGCTAACAGCAGAGTCAGTTTCAACTGTTGCTGTATTTTCTCCATCTATCCTAGTAAGTGAACTTTCTTCCTTTTCAACAATAGTTAGAGCTCCCACTGCAGTTTTTGAATCGTCTCTTGCATTATTTTCATAGGAATTTTCAAGAAGCACGCTACTACCCACACTGAGGCTTACTTTTGCATCCCTTTCAATTCCCACTCTGGTTTGATTAGTTTCGGTAAAAATATTTGTATTTGAGCCATCTTGCTTATCATGGTTTTCTGAGTGATTTTCTGGCAAATGACTAGAAACTATTTCTGGAATTGCAACTTCAGCAATTATTTTCTCATCATGGATGTGCGAAAAGTTGGAATTCTCACTAATAGGTACAGCAGTGGCTGAAATAACAAATGTTCTTTCTTGTTGGGTAGACAATACATCATCAATTTTAGCTATTGACGCTTCTTGTGGAATTTGCATGAAATTCTTTTCGGGTGATTTTTCATTTCGGTCATAAGAGGGAGTTTTATTTAAATTATCAATTACTTCAGATTTCAAAGGCAGAGTTGCATTTTCTTTTGTATCACTCGTCCCTGTATCAACATCACGCTCATTTGCAGAACAAGGATCAGTAAGAGGTTTGTCGATGGTAGCCAATATATTGGGTTCTTCGTATGTGCTTTTATCCAAAGACTGCTTATTTTTCTTCTTTGATTTCTTTTTAGATTTTTTATGAGGCAAATTTTCAATACTTGATTGAGTTAATATATTTTCAGAATCATTAACTTTACAAGTTATGTCTTTTGTTGAGAGCTTAAGAGGCAGAGTTTCATCAGCTTTATTTTCAGTCTTTGCTAAAGAAGAAGGACTATCTTGAAAATTAGGTTGGGGAGCAAGTGAATGTAGTGCTATTCCATCAAGGCCTTGCACATCAACTGTAGCTTCTGAAAGCTTATTAACTACACTTACTTGCTCAATTGTTGTATCAAACTGTTTCTTATATATTTCTTTGCCAACTTTTGACATCAAAGGATGAATCACATCCACTTGGATATTTTTTGAATGTGAATGTAGTGCTTCTTCATCAAAAACAACACTACTTACAGACAGAGGCATAATGTTGTTTTTGGTAGAATCTGAAAATTTATTCATATTTTCTTCAGTAGGATATTCACTGACAGAAATTACAGTCGAAAGATCAGTCTCATTTCTCGTATCTCCTTGAAGCAAAGACATATCTTTTTCATTCTCAGATGACAAAAGTGAAGCTTGCACAGATTCAGAAGATTTCTTGGCCTTATCAGCAACATCTTTACTTTCATCAACAAAAGCATTTTCATTGCTTTCAACACTAAGTGAGACACTCTCTAACAACAAATTCTTCTCTTCACCATCAGCTTCACTATTTCGACTTGATTTTTCCAATTTTACTAGCGACTGTTTTTTCCCTTTCTTGTTTTTTCCCTTTGATGTTGTTTTATTCACGAATGCTGCAGACTCGGTAAATTCTCGCTTTCCATCCACATCTCTGAAATGAACTGTTTTGCTTACAGCTACACTTTCCTGCTCTGTAGAATCAACTGAATGTTGCAAAAAGTCAATTGATTTTCCAGGTTCATTGAGAATTTCAGCCATTGATGTAGAAGTCAATGAAGAGTTGGACTTATCAGAAGTATCTTTAAAAGAAACTGATGCTGCTGAATAAATGGAATGATCAACATTTGTAAAGGATTCACTTGTAAAAAATGCTGTTTGCTCAGGAAATACAGTCTGTTTCTCATCAGGTGCAACACTAGATTCTTCAGAGTGTGTTATGTCCTGAAATGTTCTTGAAGACAAGCTTTTAGAGCTGTTACTTTTAAAATTTGATTCACTGAACATTTGGGCAGGTGTGATAGTTTTAGCGGAAATGATGTTGGGTGTGGTGGGCTTCAAAATACTGATATCACCACTCTTTTGAATTGTTTTAACACTTGATGACGAGGAGACAGTTTTATTTGACACTTTTTTCACTTGTACAGTAGCAGTTGAACTTTTTGAGGATTTCACTGTCCTAACGTGTTGTACACTTCTAGATTCAGATGCATTTGAAGTCACAGTGGTTTTGACGGAGGAAGTATGTTCAGAAGTTTTATTACTTAAAGCAAAAGCAGCTATCTTCTGATTAAAATTTGAATTAGATTCAGAACTGGTGCAGATTTTTGAGGAACTAGTTGCAAAAGTAGAAGAGTCAGTCACTTTAGAACTGAAGTCATCAGCAAATGTGCTGTCACCCCCACTAACACTCTGCGTTACAGACATGTAAGATTTTTGAGATGCCACCGCAGTTTGAACAGCGCAAGTTGCAGTTGAATCCTGCATTTGACTGTCCACCTTCAAAGACTGCCCAGAATCGGGTTCTGAGGGATACTGAAGTATTGATTGAGATACTTGAGTACTGACATAGTCATTTGGAGCTTTAGCATCCTTTTCGGCAGGTTCTTGGATTGCTTGCATGTTGGTACTCTGTAAGTTCGTTAAAACAGTCCTGCTTTTGTTTTTAACAACATTTGGGGACTCATCACTGCTCATTTCTTTGCTGCAGACAGAAACTGATGAACCATGCGGGCTGGAAACTGATTTTGCAAACAAAGCAGATTTTTTCATGCTGATTGCAGTTTGCTGTGGAATGTTTTCCAACTCACTTGGGGAAAAGTTATGACCCATTTTTAGCACTTGTTGTTTTTGGAAGGCATAAGATTTCTTTTCTACATTCTCAGTTATTACTGATATTTTCTCTGATTTAGCGATTGCTGTCTTATCTTCATAAGTCACTGCTCCTGATGTATTGTCACTAATGTTTGCACCTGTCAAACTGTCATCTACTCCTCTGAAGCTCTGAAAGAAATAACAATACTAATTAAAACGAATTTAGTAGTTAAATATCATACTAAAAACAAGCATTTTCACAGGAAATACCTAACTATTGTTATTATTATTATTATTATTATTATAGTATCATTATTTTTATTCATTTAGTTAGTACAAATTTTATTTTATTTGTTTACTATTTTTAAAGAAATAGCAATGCAATACACAATATATAATACAAATATTAAAAGATAATAATTAAAATTGTAAAGAAAGAAGAAAACTTATTTGAAATCAATTACAGTATCTCTTAAGAACACAATAAATATATATCTTTTATGCTCAAGAGAATATTAAGATACATCTCATTCGGATCAGTATTTGAATGCTTCAGAACACAATTAGTATTATATCATGCTATATCATTACACAAATCTAAATTGTCTATATTTTTTGGAAATGATGCAGTTAATAGATTGATGTAAATATGTAGCCTTATTTCCAACATTACAATAATGTCAAAAACATGCCAGTGTTTTTAATGAAAGATGAGAGAAAAAAAAACTTTTTTACGGTTAGTAAAAATTCCATAAGAGCCATACAATTTGATTTGTTTAAGATGAGTAACTTAAAACTATCAAAAGCACACACCATGCATTGAAAATGATTACTAAATTTGCATGGAGCAAACTTTGCTTTATTCTATAATCCATTCTTTTTTATGTGAGAACAATAATTAAATTCAAGCGTTTTCGTAATTTTTTATTGAATGGCCAAGGTAAAGAGATGACAAGCCATTTTCAATCAGCAAACCATTCCAGAACACGAGCAAGCTAATAGTGATAAAATAAAAACCTCAGATTCAATGTTGATATCATCCGGGTGGAAAAGTTGCTCAGAAACACATTCCACTTTCCTTATCAATGGGGAGAGGGGGAGCTTTTTCTCACGCACATTTATATCCCTCTCAGTTAAAATATTCTTTGCTTTGGAGTGCAGAAACTGTTCTTCAGAAACAATTTCAAACGGCAATATTAGGTAGTTTGAATTGTTTGTTAAAATAGCGGGATGGGGAGGGAATTTGAAAAGAGATTTGGCTTTTGGTCGATTCTTCGTGGATTTGGAAGGAAAAAACATAGTTGTTAGGATAGGAGCATTGGTTGGAATAGGTTGCAATTGAGAAATAAGTACTTTCTTTAGCAGCTGCTCTTGCTTAGTTTTTCGATTCTCAACAGTCAATGAACATAGCAAAATAACTTTTTTTCGATACACTGCTTGAAACAGACAAGAAGCTAGCAATTCCCAGTAATTCAGATGTGAAGTCAACGAAGGAACTGCACTACACGAATGTACAAAATATTTTACACTAATACTGCCACAATGAAGGCAAATTACAACATTTTCACCTTTATCACTATCGTACCACTGCTCAATATGAGCACAAGAAACAGTAGTTATCTTTACTGGCCCAGTAAAGTAAATATCAGCAAACAGATGTTTTGCATTAGAAAACTGATACATGGCTTGCTTAGCCAAATTTTCTGACGAGACATTTGAAATCCCAAAGGTGCAAAACATCTTGAGCTGATCTTGGCCGCCAATTTTTTGAGAAGCACAGAATACTTCGCAAAAAAGAGGATGATGGTAATAGCCGCCCCTACTCAGCAGGTGTGCAACGAGCACACCCTCCTCAAGGCTGAGCAGAGGCCTAATCAAGTTTTTTTGGTTCTGTTCGGGGGCTTCGGAATTGCTCAGTTTATTTCTGTCTCTTTTATTGGGGTCCAGTTTGGGACGGTTCCGACTATCGGGATCAATCTCTAAAAAAGGCTTCTGGTTACGATCTGTTTTCCCCATGCCTGTTGCCGAATCTGGAGTTTTGGGGGGTAAATTACGGGTATCATTCCTGCTAGATGATGACCGAGACTGCGGCCTGGATCCTTGTCTTGACTGTGGTCTGGGGGACACGCTTCGAGCGCTTTCGCCAATAGGACTGCTCATGCGGGCGATTTGGGCATAGGTCAATTTTCGAGATTCCGGCGGAGATGCGCAAAAGGATTTTGTTTCTATCTGACTGTGAGAGGATTCTGTTTGGGTCACATGTTTTTCCCCTTCCGAATATACCACAGTTTTTGAAACGGAAGTCGAAGAAACTCGTGACTCTGTGAATTCTTGAAAACCAGAACGTACAGGAGATGGTGTTCTTGGAGCAAGCTCAAAAAATTTCGGCGATGCTGATCGTGCAAAATGTCCTCCAGCCATATCTGTGGACAGAGTTTTTGGTCTTGGTCTTTTAAGAGTTACATCAGGAGATTCTGGCATCTCCACAACAGGCTCTGAGCTCAACGTAAATGAAGATGACTTGAAGGAAGAAGATTCTAACTTATCCACTTTCTCTTCACCTTCTTTCGTTTTAACGATTTCTTTTTGATAGGAAGAAGTTATTACTCCATCGTCAGGCTCTGTACATGGAGAAGGTACTGGACTCGCCCTTCCAGACAGTATATCTGCATATGAGGGTTTTGACAGAAAGCCAGAAGCCCAAGACGTCCCATCGACCGTAGACGTTTCGGCAGTCTTAGGAGTGTCCACTCGTATATCTGTCTCCGAAATACTACGCGAATTCATAGCACTAGGTTTGTGTTCAACAGGAGAATGCATTCGCTGTTTGCTATCTTTATCCTTAACCAATTTAACTGCAGGAGGGGTAAATGCACTTGATGACCTGGATGACGAAGAATGCTCCACACTTTTGATTTGTTCCGTTTTAGATGTTACTCTTTCCGTTACGTCAGAAAACTGAGGAGAAGTAGTCGATGCATAAGTCTTAGGAACACTTTTAGCTTCCTCGGAAATAACTACAGGACTAGAAGGGTTTGACGTAACAGCAGCATACGAGGGACGAGGAGACTCAGCAAAAGGCATGGGGGAATGTGTTTTAGTATATTTCTCCCTAATAATTTCCCTAGAAACGGGTCTTCGCCTAATATCTGGAGAGCGAGGGGACTCTGGGGGAATATATATTTTGGGAGGAGCAAGTATGGCTGATAAAGGAAGTGGAATGAGCTGAGCTTTAAATGGTTCTTTATCAGGAGACCTCGTTTGATGAATCATCTTGATACGATCCTGGATTATAGCAATTTGCTTGCTGTAATTCTGAACTTGTTCTCTCAAAGCCTATATAACACAAGCAATAAATATAACTAAATAAATAAATAAAAAAAGAGACAAAAAATATCTTTCAAATAAGACATTTACTAGTCATACATCTAAGTGGAATTATTTCTTAATAAAAACTTAGAGGGTAGAAAAAAATCAGTACTAGAAATCTTTTTGTAATACAACAAATGGAAATTGAGAAAAGTCACCAAAAGATCTAGTAATAGTGGGTTACACTGCTTTTATTTGTGCAAATTACGATTACACATATAAAATGAAATTTAGGACACAAAAGATAAGTTGGGTGGTATTAAATGCCAAGGCACACAGATCCTGAGGGAGGGCGCAGGGTCAAGGGGATTGTGACCTACCTCAGCCAAAGATAGCCCAAGTTGCATTTTGAGGGCTCATTTTTGAAAATAACTCAATCCTAACTCCAAAATTGACACTTATGCCCTCCTTTAAGGAAATGACCTGCTCCAAAACCAAAAACTGGATTTGCCTTTGTAAATGATATGAAAAATAAAAACAATTTTGTTTGTAGTAAACAATTTTAAAACCAGTACTTTTATTTAAAAGATTTGTTAATACACATAGCAAAAGAGACCTACAATGTAGCATTAACTTTTGAAACAAATAGAATCAACTAAAAGGTCATTTGTTAAACAGTTTGATAGAATAACTATTGACTGAAAGAAGTTGACATATAAAGTGTGTGAAAAAGTGGACTGATATATATATCAATGTACATAAGATCACTTTAAATAATACGTTATTATCAAACATTAACGATTTCCTAAAATAAAAAGTCACTCTGATTGAATGTTGGATATTTATAAATATTCTCAGTGTTTCCTTTTTATAATTTTCTGAAAATTTCATAAAAAATTAAAGTTTTACGTTAACAATTTTTTTTTTTTTTTTGCGTAAAAAGAATAGTACTCTGTAGCAAATACGTCTGACAAGCAAAGCCATTTGCTTAACTGCTGGATCGTAAGCTCATCCACGGTAAAACAAAGAACATGAACTTCAATGCAATTATAAACATCATCTAAGTATGAAAGAAAATCATTGAGACACGCATAAATAAATTCACAAACCTGCTGAACTTCACTCAACTTCTCTCTCTCTTCAACACTGATGCCTGGACTGCAGGCCAGTTTGAGCTGGTGATCTGCCTGAGATGTCGCATGCTTCAGGGACTGCAGATCCTGCCCGTACTGGTCCTCCTGTACCACACACACCTGCAATTCCTCGCACTTCTCCTCCACCTGCGAATGGAGCTGCTCTAGGTCCTCCTGGACACTCTGGCCCCTATTCAGGATGTGGTGCTGTCCTGTTGGCTGAGAACGCAAATGCACTTGAAGTTTCTCTAGGGCCATCAAGACTTTGGTCTTCTGTACCGATATGTCGGACATCATTTTCTGTGAAAGTAAATTCTATTTGTTAAAACTACTATTATTAATAAGGTAATCACACTATCAACAATCATGTGTTATTATAATCACAGGGAAACTAGAGTTACGAGGGAACTAGTTTCATCTCAAATTTAAATCAGTCGACTTTTAGCTCTATGAGTTAGCTCTCTAAAAGTTAAGTGTCATAGGCACCAGACTTTTTCTTTTCGAAATGGCCAATGAAACTTTCTGCAAAGGTGCGATTTTAAAATTGTTTAGCCAAGTCATTCCTTGAAGCAGAAGTCATTGATATTATTTCCCCAATGAGCCACACACCCTCATATCAGAGAATGGTTGTTAATCACTTCTGATTGCTTCTAGCTGAAGTATATTTTGTAAAAAAAAAAAAATGTTCTATTTGAAAAAGTTTGGACGTGAAAATGTCATAGACAAGAATTCCAATGGGTAACACTTAGGCTTGATTGTTTTGAATTTCAAAAAAAAAAAAAAAAAAAGGATAGAAAATTGAATCGAAAAAGTGAGCATGAATTTTACAAGCAAAAATAATATTCCATTCATCACACATAAAGTTAGTAAAAAATGACAACTGAGAGTAAAATTACAAGTGTCAAATTCTTTTGCATAAAAATTATGATTGTATCAAAAAAAAAAAAAATTGTAATCGTTAAGCAAAATACAACTAACAAGCAGTTAGTTCAAACTTTGGTCTAGAGTCTATCATTGTGTGTTACTTTAAATGCGAAAAACCATATACCATATTTTTCGCTGTATAAGACGCACCGTCTTATATGGCATAAATTTAAGATTAATTAAAATTGGGGGATTTAATTTAAAATTGGGTGGGTCTTATACGGCAAAAAATGCAGTAAGTAAAAAATCAAGGTTTTCTGAACTCTTAAAAGTATACAATCATTTATCAGAGTTTGCTGAAATATATCAAGCAATATACATATATATATATATATATCTGATATTTATTTTTAAAATATCATGATATTTTCCTATTTTCAATATTTATTTCTTGAAAAATGATATTTTTAGTGCAAAAATTATATTAATAGTGTTCATTTATTATTAAAATAACCACAAAGTGATACAATATATGTATGATAGATTAATGGATCATTAATATAATATAATGTAGTAATAACATATTAATTTTATGCTCCTAAAATTATGTGCAATGTAACAATTTTAATGTAGATTAAAACTGCCGAGTTAAAAATTAAACATTAATTTAAGGTCTACATATCATAATAGTGTAAAAAGATAAACAGCTGGTTTGAGAACCCATTTACTATTTAAAGACTAGTTTGCACTGATTGAAAATATCGGATAAATATCCAAATATCTGACATATTTTCGATATTTTCGAAAGTATCCAAATGTTTTCACGTAATGTCATTTGTCTTTCATGGAGCAAATTGACAGCTTAGAGTTTTGTTAACATTTTGAACAGTTTTGAATTAAAAAAGAGTGGTTGTGAGGGGAAGGAAGGGGTGAGGGGCTGAACCTGAAAAATCTATAAGCTCATGCAAGCTCACTTTAAACATATTCATGTTTTTTGCTACTTTTTAGACCATAACAAGCAAGATAACTTAGTATTTAAATAAATAGAATCTAAAAAATATCATTTTTTTCCTACACAGTTTTATTCAAAAATTTAAAAAATATGATCCCATTGAGATCCCAATCTAAAAATTTGTACAAACATAGATAAAATACACAAGAATTTTTGAGAATTTTTTGAAAAAGAAAATTTTTATCAAATTAGTCATGTTGCATATCAAATTAAGCGGTAACTAACGTACTTTAAAATGCCATTTACCAAATCGTTCTATCTATATTTGGTGCCGAGTTATGGTCCCTTTTATCTTCCCTTATCCATGGAAAAACGAGGGTTTTTCCAAAGTTCAAAGTCTCATAAATGAAAAAATAATAGAGATAAAAATCTAAAAATTGAGACTTTTGATTACCTCAAGGGGTACACTTGATGAGCCAAATTTGAAAGAAATCCAAAAATGGAAGGTAAAAAACGTTGGATCACTTGACATGGAATGACCCTATATCAGCTATTTTCGATATTTTCAAAAATATCATGATGTTTTCATGTCTAGAAAATTGACAGCCTAGAGTTTGACAAACGCAAAAATCACCTCTCTAACGGTGAGCTGATCCCGCAGACTCCTCTTCTTGAAATGGGGAGACTCCAGGTTGGCCTTGGTCTTCTCGATCCACGAGGCCACCTCCTTGATCTTCCTGTCGCACTGCTCGCACTCCTCGACCATTTCCTGGAGCAGCGAGATGTGTTCCTGGAGCCTGCTGTCCGTGTTACTCTCGTCCTGTTCGATGCCGTCTAGCATATCGGAAAGATCCCCAGCACTGCACACCTCTCCGATTCGATCCAGGCGCTTGGTCATGTTCTTGATGTGTTGCTGGACTTGGCCCGATTCTTTGGAGATGTTCTGGAAGAGTCGGAAGATGGGTGGTTTAAATTTATGTAACAAGAAAAGGTAAAAATTGTTAAGCCTCAGAAGCACTTTTGAATTTTCATAGAATTTTTAAAAGATAATCTTGTTTAGAACTTATGCACAGAAAAACATATTTTTGCAAATTTTCATATCTACACTCCTCAAAAGGGAAATTGCAACCCAAGAAATAATGCTCCTCTCCGTATTGAAGCTTATATAGCTGTCCGAGGTGGGCACATTAGATATTGAATAAATTGGTTTATAATTGATTGAATTTTTCTGGTTTTCTAATCATTTGCATATCTATCTAACCACTATTGCTCCTGAAATTTGCATGTCGCTGCGAGCATCATTTCTTGGTGTTGCAATTTCACTTTTGAGGAGTGTATACTATTATTATACATGGAAAAACATAATGAATATTAAAAGTGAAATGAAAACAATATACTAATAGAAAAAGAAAAATGATTCCTCAAAATTTCAGTGGATATAGGATCTGACCAAATGTAAGCTGCTTTAAAATTTCAGTTCATGCTAAGCTTTTTTTCTTTAAATTTTTTACATTAAGTTCTGTTCAGTAGCACAATTTAGATTCTTCAAACATGCAAGAGATTTATCTTCTAATGCTACATATATTGGATGAACAAAAAAGAAAAGCAGACTTTTGAGTATCTAAGTCTAGTTATACTAAATATAGTGTAAAAACCTAATTTCTCCCACAACATAATATGAGTGTTTAAAACAAGCACATACAATTTCTCTTAATTTGATCTTTTTAAAAACATGCAACATGTTGAGGTTAGAGCCAGATCCTCAACGCACATCATGGGGATATTTCTATAATTGGGAATTTGGCATGTTCATCAAATTTTTGGCCTGATAAACATTATTTTGGTAACCCTGTTACTTTTTGGGAACCCTATGTAAATGGATATTTCCCTACACGTTTACATATGCAAATAAGAATATTCCTTATGCAGGCATTGGTGGCAAAGATTTGATGCCAATACATAAAGATCCTCAAATTCTCAATTATCGAAATCTTCCCCACATCCTGAAATTTCAACCGCATTAATTAAACTTAATGACATCGACCACAAATTCAGCAAAAATTGGCCTAAAATGAACAAATTCTCAAGGATTAACTCATAAGATCTCTCGCCCAAGGGAGGAGGAAGGTCCCCCAAATTCAATTACCTGCAAGTCAGATAACTTCTGCTTGGATTCCTGCAGAGAGGTAATTTCTGAATCTTGGGCCAAGTTGGCATCCACTCTATCGATCCATGCTTGAACGGCGCCATGCGATTCCATGAATTGGCGCAGTGCGTTGACGGCGTCTTTCAGCTCCATCTCCCTCTCGTAGAGCCAAGATTCGACTTTGGCCATTTGGTCTTCCACCGAGGAAATGGACCCCTGGATGACCTGCTTCTCGTTCACGTTGGTGGTGCTCTCGGCTATCAGGAGGCCGTCGCGTCTGACCGTGTCCAGTTTGGACTTTATAGAAGGGAGCTCAGTGAGCAAAGCCTAGAACAAGTATTGAGATATGTAGAAGTAGAAATAACATGGTTAAAATACAGAATGCAGTAAACATTACAGTGATACATTTACACTAATTGTACTTCAGAATATGTTCTTGCTATGAACAGCACAATGATTATACATATTTGTCAATCAAAAGGTCAACCACACAGTCAACTGGTTAATTGTGGAATGTATTTTACCTTTTTTTGCACAATAACAGAGTAGTAGCACATAAACATATTCACAGCAGTTCCTTTTCAGTGTATAATTTTCACAGGTAGCCAAGTAAATTCTAAACTTATAGTCTAAGAGCTAGCAACGTTTTCAAGTGACAATTTTAAGACGTCCGGCTCTTTAATATATCTTTCCCTATGTTCTTCCAAGCAGCATGCGGGGTGTCTGACGGCCAAGCGTGGCTGCGTTTTTTACGGTGCATCACATTTTTACTGTGAGTTTTTAACCATTGTGAGTTGTGAGTAAAAATTGTGAGTTTTTAACCATTTTGGGGCAAATGGAAAATTGAACCTGCTGTAAGTATGTCATGTAACATATCGACGGAAAGCTTTATTTCTTGCTTTTACAATGGTTTTTGAATATTTATTCTACTATAATTAGAAGAAAAAATACTTTTGCTTTTTCCACCACACTTTTTAAGTTTTTTAACAGCTCTGTATTTTGTACAATTTTTGAAGCAGAAATCTAAAACTTGGCAGGATTACTTATCTTGTCATATGCACCCTTCACACCAATTTTTGTCAAAATTGGAAATGGTGAGGTCAAAAACTTTTCCTTCATGATTGATTTGATGTGGAATCGCCCAAAAATGACTTAAAAGTTATTATTATTTTTTGAAGTAAAAGTGTGATCTGCAGTAAATCGCAACCACTCTCGGCCGCCAGACACCCGGCATGCTGCTTAAAAGAGCATAGGGTAAGACATACAGTAAAAGCTCATCTATCCGGCATTCAAGTATCCGGAACGATCAAGTAACCGGAAACTTCGTCGGAGGGTCTCGATTTTCAAAATCAACAAAAAAGTTCTCTTTTTTTTCCGCCCGATTGTATATTGCTAAAGTAGAGCGCAACGACTTCCCCCCTTTTAAAGACCGCACGTGTTCACGTGTTCTTGTCTCGTCATCCGTATCTTGAGCCTGCCCTTCGAAATGTCGACAGCTCTTCCGATGCACCCCCCTTGACTGATTGTCGCCAATAAGCTTGACATCTGCCACGCTCATAGGCCACACCACCTGATTCCGGTGATCTCCGGTTGGCGGCGAATCCAAAGTAGAGGAAGGAAGGGATTCCAAGAAAGGGTGGGGGTTTCAGGGGCGGGGGCTGACTTTCTTTTTATCACTTTTGCGTAGTCGGACTTTACTGTCGTCGCATTATAGATCGATTAAAGTTATAGATTGCGCGTGTAAGTTGATTTTCTGACTTTGAACCTCGTTTTTTCACTAAATTACTTGGGCTATATACAAGTATTTGCGTTTTTTACGTAGGAAACATATATATTGTTGGAAATTTTCGGGTAAATTCGTACTTTTTCAAAAATCGGCAAAAACGTGACATTTTTAAGTAATTGAAGGTGGATATCGGACAAGTCGTTGTTAAATTTCAAAATTCCAGACAAAACACTATTTTAAAACATCTTTACATTAGCTAAAGGGGCGAAAATGAACCTGAATTAACGCGCTCATCTATCCGGAAAATTCGCGTTTCCGGAATTCGGCGTTTCCCGAGCGTTCCGGATAGTCGAACTTTTACTGTATTAAAAAGAAAGACATCTTAAAATAGCTGTTTTTTCAACATTGCTAACTCTTGGACTATCATAAATGGAACATATGACATGATGGTTCGAGTAATACATACATTAATGCTTTCAAGGGCAGTTTCAGGCAAACTGGATTTATCCTGCAGCTGCTCTTGAGCTTTCTGCAGCCAAGCCACCACCGAATCCATCATCTCGGTGTATTCGATTCGAAGGGCTCTGGCCTTTTTGTAGTCCCTCTCCTTGTTTTCCAGCAGAGTCGTTGAAGATTCAGACAGGAGCTCTAACGACGAAATCGTTTGATTCACAGATTCGGGAATGTCTAGTTTTTTCCTCGAGAATGTTTCCTTTGTTTTTGTTGTGACAGTTTTCACGGTCTCTGTGATGGTGGTAACTTCCTCTCGTACTTCCTGTAAAATATATAACTTCCACTTAAAGGCTACAAAACTTATTTAAAAGGAATACCGATACAAATATGATGTACAGAAGAGTGTCCCAAAATGGATAAATAACTTAACAACAAATTTCAAGAGTAAATAATCATAAAAGCTTTGTTAATTTTTTGCATACAACTTGTTAAATTTCTATTAAAAACTCTCAATACATTTTAAAAATACTCTTCCTAAAACTAAATGAATAATTGCATCCCCAGATAGTCATTCTTTGCCTAGAAACACAAAGTAAAAATCAGTTTTTTTGATCATTAATTAATGTGTAATTGGATGTTAAAGCCGTATTACTTTTACAAAAAACACACATACATGCCCCCCTCCCCTTGCAAATAAATAAATAACTGAAATTTTCCAAAAATATTAAACATTTTAGAAAAACAATTTTTGGGGAAAAATAAAAAACAGATATAATTTTCATTGAACTAGACTTTAAGGGCCATGCTCCACATCAGCGGAAAACGCGACCGAAACCGAAAATCCGGGTACTTTCCATAGGAACACTATGTAATCCATTTTACATTTCTACTTTATTTTTCTGCTTTACGTCAATGTGGAGCAGGGCCCTAAGAGTCTTTATTTTTTAAAAAGTCGTACAGTATTGATAGTTAATGTCTTCAATTTGCCGAAAAGTTTCAGGTTGTGTTTGGAATATTATAATAAGAAAAAGTGAAATTTCCTTTTTTGTCCCTGAGTAGAGGTCAAACTTTAAGGTCGTGACTATATCATGCTAAATATATGATCGCTTTTCTCCAAAAACAATGATTGACCCATGCCAATTTTATTTTAACATGGATACTTCTTGATACTTGGTACATGCTGGCATAAATAATTTGGGAGCTCACTCTACTCTTTGGGGGCAAAGGTCAATTGAAAATGCTTTTTCCATTACTTTTTCTGGCTTGTTTGTGCCCGGATATCTGCTCAAGCTGTGAACTTACCATAGTATAGTACTCAGAAAAACAGAAAATAACACGATTTCCTCTTTGCATTAGTAGTTAAACGGTCTCGAACTCGATGATTTTCACAAAAAAATCAAGTTTTAAGGTCAATAACTTTTTTGGCCACTTTTTGCTTTTTTTTATCTAGGATCCCTCAAAAATGAGCACCAAAAAAGATTAATGTGTTCATGCAAAGGATGGGATTCGTGCTCTTTTAATGCTGCTAAACAATTGTGAAGGAATTAATTTTCTGGAATAACATTCTCATTGGTCGATGCGGAATAAGATTCTACATACAATGCAGCAAAAAAGCGAAAATTGCCATTTTTAGACTTACTTCGTTCTGGCTCTGAAATACAGCTGAGGATCAACCCTGTCTGAACATGGTGAATTACTAATTCACCATGTGCAGACTGAGGTTGATCCGCCATTTTGGAGCTCATTTTTGAGGGAGCTCAAAAATGAGCTTTGATTTTTGAGGGAGCTCAGATCATCAGATTCGGATCTTGGAAGCTCAAAATTTAGTGTTCCTGACCCAATATGACACACAGAGTATAATTACAGCTTTTGTATGCAGTTACTGACTCATGGCCTGTAGAATAATTAACCTGCAATTTACTGATTTTTTGCTTCAAATTATCAACTTTGAAACCATGTAATTAAAAAAGTTTATTAGATGTCATGGGTATCTAGCCAGGAGTTTAAACTACAATATATGGACTGTAACTACAGATGAATTTCAAAAATTTTCAAAAGAGGTAAAAAAAGTTATTGACCCCAAAATTTGATCTTTTTTAAAAATCATCAACTTTGAGACAGTGTTACTGCAAAAGCTAAGTTAAACCTCTGTGTTTTTCAGCTCTTTTGAGAACGATACTATGGTGAGTAATTCATCCTATACTTATTTCCGAGGGTCACTGGCCCGCTTTAGTAATTATCTGGGTACAAACAAGGCAAAAAAAGTAACGAAAATAGTAGTTTAAATTGATCTTTGCCTCTAAAGAGCAGAGTGAGCTACCGAATTATTTATGCTAGCATGTACCTAGTATCAAGTAGTATCCATCAGGGGTGCCCACAGGGGGGGGGGGGGGATTTTGGCACAAACTGCGCCATCAAAATTTTTTTTTTTTGGGGGGGGGGGATTTTTTTAAAACTAATTTATTTATTTACTTATTTATTTAAATTATTTACTGATTTTTTTTAATAAAAATTATTCATTAATAAAAATTATTCGTTAACAAAAATTATTCATTTCTATTTTTAATTTAAATTAGTTCTTTTATTTCTTTATTATTATTATTTATTTATTTATTTATTTTGTGTGTGTGAGTGTGCTTGGAAAGTCTGGGAAAAGAAAAAAAATGTTTGTTTACGCCTAATTACTACTTTTTAAAAAATTTAAAATAAATAAAAAAAAATAAAAAATATTTAAAAAAAAAAAAAATAATAAAATT